>JBCEWE010000256.1:739632-764632 GCA_039877035.1 Silurus lanzhouensis
ACTCCCATGCATTCCCACGTCTGCGATTTCATCACGGACAGCAAGTTAGAACAAAGAGCAAATGTGAAATTCTGCATAAAACTGGGCAAATCTGCCACAGAGATGTTTGATGTGATGCACGTTTGACATCCTGTGATGCTGCAATGAGTCGTCCGAGGTGTTTCAATCGGTACGCAATCTTTAAGAGTGGAAGAACATCGCTGGAAGATGAAGGAAGATCAGAAAGACCTTTGACAAGCTCAACCCCCAAAAATTTTGATAACCATGCATCAACTCATGCATGACGATCATCGGAGAACAATCCACTCGATCTCACTTCCGCACCCACCCTACTCATCAGATTCGACATCATTGTGGAGATCCAGTGTGAATCCCAGAAGGTGCTCGAAAAAAAGACTTCCAGGACAAGTTTAAGAAGTGGCAGGACCGTTGGGGGAGCTGTATTGCTGTAAAAGGGGACCATTTTGAAGGTGATGGGGTGAAGACGTAGATAAATAAAGGACTTTCTTGTAATCAGAGCGAGAAACTTTTTGATATCACCTCATATATCATCTCCAGTCACATTACTATCCAAGACCTATGAAGGACATTTAGCTGGATAAGCTAGATCTTCCTTAAAGGGACTTCAGGCATGATGTAAATCAAAACTCTGGACCACTTTAGGTTCACCATGCATGCATTAGATACATATAGACCATTTTACAAATTCAGTGGCCCTTCCAAGGGGTCAGAAAGATCAGCCTAGCATTCAAATCGCTTTCGGGTTCATGGGTACATCAGAGGGTTTACCTTTCAGACCTGGTGCCTAAGAAGAACCATGTTGGAAAGCTAGTAAAGGTAAAAATGTGACAGTTCCTGCTTCAATTGAACTGCAAACATCAACAAATCAGACTTTCATGCAGGCCAGGACAGCTAACCTATCACTGTCTCTGTAAAGCTACATTGGGAAAATGTCCAGTGTTAAAATACACATCATATACAATATACGGTATATACAAAATAAAATTGAATTGAAAATTAAGTGGCATTTTTTGCTTTATTCTCAAACACATATGTGTGTGTACTCTGCTGAGATGAGCAAGAACATTGCCACAACTCATGCAACAATCTGGATTCCTGTCCAAAGGCTGATTTCCCATTCAAAAAACCCAGATAAGCTCGATATACCATAAAGGGACCTCAAGCAGGATGGAGACCAAAACTTTTCACCATTTTAGACACACTATACAAGCATTAAGCATTATTACATATGGGGAAAATTTTAAATACTGTGGTCCTTACACAAATAAAATCAGTCTTGCTACAAAAAGCTTTTAGGTTTTTGTGTAAAAAAGTTTGAATGCTAAGTTGTGCATCCTATAGTTATTTTTAACCTCACCACCAGTGTACTGCTTCCTGTTGGAGAAGCAATTTCTCATTCAAATATGCTGGATAAGGATCTGGTGGTGGGTGTTAACAGTATGTCGTTGGTGTTGGGTCTCTTAAAATAGATATTCATGATTCTCCCACTTTAACTGTCTCTTCTTTCCTTAGTCCATGTTGCAATTCTGGGGCAGATGAAAAAAAGTCTAAATATCACAAATGGCGTTTGTTTCACCCTGAACAATCTGGATTTGTCAGAATAATCACAGTTGCTCCAGAGAACATGATGGAAACAAGAGTATTGGCCTATGAATGGCATTAAAACCTCAATTGTAGCCAACATATGATTTAATCCTAAAAATTGATTAACTGCATTTCTTGGGGATATTTTCAGCATTCGGCAGATTCCTTTATTCACAGTGACTTTCGACATTAATGTTCTTCAAACACATGAGCTAAAGTGGAATATGAACTCATGACCTTCTGATCAGACGTACAGGATCTTAACTCCTGGGTTACCACTTGTTAGTGCTTAACTTCTTAGTGCCCATGCAGAACAGTCCCACAGTGGTCCAACAGCAATAGACAATGTTCTCTAACAGGGGCTTCATTTTCATCTTGTTCAATTTAAAGAAAAAACTCACACAAGGATATCAGACACAAAAACATCACACACAAAGACGTCTCACATCACACATACCATTATCTTTGAAATGCACCAGAAGTACACAGCTTTTCCCCTCAGCCAATCCACCTCATGAACACTTAAAGATAGAAAAAGACCCTTTCTTATTATACAGTAGTTCTTTTTTTTTAATAATTGTAAAGTTTTGAGCCCCAGCATCTCCAAGCTGTTGGGCCCTTGAGGAAGGCCCTTAACCCCCTGTGCTGCAGAGACACTGTATCAAGTTGTTTTCTGTATATAACTATGTTTGTGACAAGTAAGAAATCTTGAATCATGGCTGATCCTGTGCTCTGACCCTGTGTGAAGAAAGAATGATAGTGTGCTGTAAAATACATGTGAAAAGAAAAATCTTTCTTTCTTTCTTTCTTTTTGCTCTCTACACATTAGTCCATCTTTTCTTTTTTCTTTCTTATTTTACTCTTATCCTCCATTTTTTCTTTCGTTCTTACTTTCATGCTTGCTTACTTTCTTTCTCCCCCCCCCCCCTCTCTCTCTTTCTCTCTCTCAGGACAAAACCTTAATGGATTATTTACTCCCTCCATCACAGTTGGAATTTCCAGGGGTAGAAGTGTAGAAGAATAAGGGAATATAAACTCAGGTACATGCAGCTGGTCATTAATAACAGACGTCTGGACACGTCTCTGTTTTACATTAAATTACTGAATAAATGAATGAAGTCACTTAGATTAGACTCGAGCAGGCATCAGACCTGGATCTTCACTGTTTACGGCAAATACGAAGCAGACGTTCGGTCTGTCAGACGTAACAATAAAAACATCTGTAAGATTTTATTAATAATACATTTATTACAGTACTGATTTATTGGGGTGGAGTATCAGTGTGTATAAAAGTTTATTCTTAATAAATAAATCGACATTTTTATTAATTTTTGCTCTTTGGGGATTTTAAAGGTAATAAAATAGTTTGCAAAACTGTATTATGTTGATTTGTTTTATTATAATTATGTGTTTGGACTTTATCTAATGTTACACCAGACTAATGGGGCGCGTGTCACGTGACACAGATGACCCCCGGAAGAGCACGCTGGGAGTAGTTCCGGTTGAGAGAGAAATTCTGCATGTCACTGCTATAAAGAAGGGTTTTATATATAACTATTATTTTAATTAAAAAAAGAAGGAGGGTTTATTAAAGATGTCTCGCGGCTCGAGCGCCGGGTTTGATCGCCATATAACCATTTTCTCCCCGGAGGGAAGACTTTATCAAGTGGGTGAGTAAAGACTTGTGTTTTCATTCACAGCGAGGCTGCAGTGCTAACAAGCTAACCGGCTAACTATTGTCATTATTGTGTCCTCTGGGTGTAAATTATAATCTGAATAAGTGATAGATAATAAATATATATATAATATAAACACATTTCCGAAATCTGCAATGTTCAACTTTGTATTAAAAATGAACGACGCGATTTGATTGGTTAATAAGGATGAATATGCAAATTTAGCGTCATACAAACACAAATCGTTTAATTACATAAACAATAATAATATAAAAGAATGAAGGTTTTAGTTTTTAGTCTTAAAAAAAAAAAAAACACTGAAACCTGAAATGTTCCTTCACTGGATCCAGGAGACTCAAACCTGCTCCCTGGAGATGATCTGCTTTACATGCATTTGGAGTTTCTATGTTCTTTAATGGACATTATCTCAAAGCAGCTTTACAGAGCTTCAGATATAAAGAGTGGAAGATCTTCTGCTGAAGCTCTCTATCCCTATTGAACATGCATGAATGTGAACGCTGACTGCACCCCAGCTCTCCTCATCTCACCTACATCACTACCTGCCTTTATTAACACATGTATCTACATCTAAAAAACTCTAGAGGAACATCTTCCCAGAAGAATGGAGCTCATTGTAACGGCAAATGGGTGTTTAAAGACACTCATTTTAATCGTATGCTCAGGTGTCTGCATACTTTTGGCCCGACGGTGTACAGCAGGATGCATGGAGACGTGAAGTGGACTAAATATTGTACAAGCAGTGTGTATTAATATAGTGTGTGTGTGTGTGTGTGTGTTACAGAATATGCGTTTAAGGCCATTAATCAGGGCGGTATGACGTCGGTGGCTGTGCGAGGGAAAGACTGCGCCATCGTCGTTACACAGAAAAAAGTTCCGGTATGTTCTTTCTGTCTCACACACACTCACACACACACACACACAAACACACACACACACACACAAACACACACACACACACACACACACACACACACACAGCTGCTGTAGGTCCACATGTATGTAATGTATCATCATTTGTGAAATAATATAAATATAATTTCAGGACAAGCTCCTAGACGCCTCTACAGTTACTCACCTGTTCCGCATCACAGACAACATCGGCTGTGTGATGTCCGGCATGACGGGTACAAAGAGTTCATATTACTGTATATGATACATAATAAACATTCGGGGGTTGTGTTATATAGAGTGTGTGTGTGTGTGTGTGTGTGTGTGTGTGTGTGTGTGTGTGTGTGTGTGTGTGTGTGATGAAGCTGACAGCAGGTCTCAGGTGCAGAGAGCTCGTTACGAGGCAGCGAACTGGATGTACAAATACGGCTACGAGATTCCAGTAGACATGCTCTGCAAGAGGATCGCCGACATTTCACAAGTTTACACACAGAACGCTGAGATGAGACCGCTCGGCTGCTGTGAGTCCTCCACTGCATCATCATCATCATCATTATTATACACACACGTACAGGGGCACATCTACACCTTCAGCAAGAGTTTTATATTAATTATAGATTTAAACACACAAACTGCTCAGTTTCTGTTTTATTTGTTTGTTTATTTTATTTTGAATTCTCTTGATGTGATGTTTCCCTCCATTAAGAACAATTTAGTTTACTTTTAGACGTATTTGTCGTCAAATTGAGTTTTGGAGATAGATATATATATATATATATATATCTAGAGAGAGAGAGAGAGAGAGAGAGCGCGTGTGGGCTTTTTTTTTACAGTACAAACTAATTTTTTATTAATATTTTACTTATTATATTTGAATTAATTTCATAAATGATGATAACATTTCTTTATTTTAGGTTTAAAATTTGTGTAAAAGTGTAACAACGTGTGTGTGTGTGTGTGTGTGTGTGTGTGTGTGTGTGTGTGTGTGTGTGTGTGTGTGTGTGGCAGGTATGATTGTGATCGGGATGGATGAGGAATTGGGGCCGCAGGTGTATAAATGTGACCCTGCAGGTTATTATTGTGGCTTTAAGGCCACAGCAGCCGGAGTGAAACAGACTGAAGCCATCAGCTTCCTGGAGAAGAAAGTCAAGAAGAAACATGACTGGACCTTCGAGCAGACCATCGAGGTGAAGCACATTATTCTGTCTCACTCACACTGTGTCTGTGTGTAAATGGGCGTGTCTGTGTGTAAATGGGTGTGTCTGTGTGTAAATGATTGACAGACGGCGGTCAGCTGCTTGTCCACGGTGCTGTCCATCGATTTCAAGCCGTCTGAGCTGGAGGTGGGAGTGATTACAGCACAGGATCCCCGGTTCAGGTGAGTGTTTACCTTCTCCACACACACACACACACACACACACACACACACACACACACACACACACACACACACACACACACACACACAGTGTCAGATGTTCACTGCCTTTAATCAGCCTTGTGCATGTTGGGATGTTTGAAAGAAAGAGAGAAAAGCAGGAGGAAATGAATGAATGAGCCGGAAGGAAGTAGATAACGATAGAGAGAACACGAACGACAGAAAGAATGAGAGATAAGGGAAGATAGAAAGTGAGGCACGGAATTAAAGGAAAAGTGATAGACACATTTTCATTGTGAAATATTTTCTGTTATAAAATCTAAAAATAAATATGTATTTTTGTCAGTCAGTAAATTAAGCAGGCGTTTTAAATAAATAAATAATGAATAGTTTGTTTTATAAATTAATATATTTTTACATTATTCATTTATCTACACTATTTGGCCGAAAGTTTGTGGACACCGGAGCATAATATTGGTGTGTGTGTGTGTGTGTGTGTGTGGTATGGGTTTCCAGTTCCCCCATTTAGTCTCCATGTGCTGTTATGATCAGCTCCACCCCTCCAGGAAGATGTTCCACTAGATTTTGTGGAGATTTGTGAAAATCCAGCTACAAGGGTGTTAGTAAAGTCAGGAGGACTGTGGTGCAGACATCGTTCACATTCATACCAGAGGTGTTCATGATGTTTGGAGCTCTACAGCAGGAGATATTTCACTCCAATCCATGTAAAGCAGATGTTCATGGAGCTGAACAATTCACTGCTACCACATCCAGAGACGTCCTACATATCTGTGTGGATCTGTTTATGGTAACAGTTTGTAGAAGGACCACATATGGCTGGAAAAGTCAGGTGTCCCATTAGTTTTGGACATACCGTGTGTGTGTGTGTGTGTGTGTGTGTGTGTGTGTTGTCATTTAGTAAAGTACACACTGTTCCAATAATAACAGTAGCACTGAATTCCAGGGCTGTGATTCAGAGTGGGTGTGGAGATTAGCAGCATGATGAGCAGTGCTCAGGGTTTTTTTTTGGTTCTTAGTGTTTTTTGATGAAGTTTCTTGTGAACAAAGCTGCAGATATCTACAGAAGACCTCAAGCCCAGCACGTTGATTCACTTTAATTTAGAGTAATTCTTTACTAGTTGTTTTTAATTAAAGAAAACACTTTTATAAATGAAAGTGCAATAACAGAAATGAAACAAAAGAACACTAGTCCATGATGAGTCTAATGTCAGTTATGTATTTTTGCAGCAATAAAAAAAAATCCCCATTAATGATGCAGATTCAGAACTCAGACACTGATCAGTGCAGTAGTTTCCAGGGCACAATATTTATCTCCTTGCATTGTCTTTATTTACTTACAGTAAGAGTGTAGTGGAGGTGAAGAGAGTTTCTGATGAAAGATGAAGGCGTGATGATAAATGTCATCAGTGTTTATGCTCCACAAGTGGGCTGTGAGTTGGAGGAGAAGGAAAGATTCTGGAGTGAATTAGATGAAGTGGTAGAAGGTGAACGTAGGAATGAAAGATTGGTGATTGGGGCAGACTTTAATGGGCATGTAGGTGAAGGGAACAGAGGTGATGAGGAGGTGATGGGTAGGTATGGTTTTAAGGAGAGGAATGTGGAAGGGCAGATGGTGGTAGATTTTGCTAAAAGGATGGAAATGGCAGTGGTGAACACGTATTTTAAGAAGAAGGACGATCATAGGAGGACGTATAAGAGTGAAGGAAGGTGCACACAGGTGGACTATGTGCTATGTAGCAGATGCAACCTGAAGGAGATTGGAGACTTTACGGTTTTGGCGGGGGACAGTGTAGCTAGACAGCATTGGATGGTGGTCTGTAGGATGGTTTTGGAGGTGAAGAAGAAGAGGAGTAGAGTGAAGACTGATAGAAGAATAAGATGGTGGAAACTGAAGGAGGACGAGTGTAGTGTGAGGTTCAGGGAAGAGGTCAGGCAAGGGCTCGGTGGTGGTGAAGAGGTGCTGGATGATTGTGAAACTTCTGCAGGAGTGATGAGGGAGACAGCTAGAAGGGTTTTTGGTGTAACATCTGGAAATAGAAAGGAAGACAAAGAGACGTGGTGGTGGAATAAGAAAGTGCAGGAAAGCAGAAGGAGAAAGAGGTTGGAGAAACAGAATTGGGACAGACAGAGTGATGAGAAAAGTAGGCAGGAGTACAAGGAGATGCAGCAGCAGGTAAAGAGGGATGTGGCGAAAGACAAGAAAAAGGCATATAAGGAGCTGTAGGAGAAGTTGGACACTAAGGAAGGAGAAAAGGATTTGTAGCGATTGGCCACTCAGAGGGACCGAGCTGGGAAGGATGTGCTGCAATCAAGGATGAAAGAAAGAGAAAGCGTACGACAGGGTGGAGAGAGGAGTTGTGGTATTGTATGAGGAAGTCTGGTGTGTCAGAAGTATGTGAGGGTGGTGCAGGACATGTATGAGGACAGTGTGACAGCAGTGAAGTGTGCAGTAGGAACGACAGACTGGTTTAAGGTGGAGGTCGGAACTGCATCAAGGATCGGCTCTGGGCCCTTTCCTGATTGCAGTGGTGATGGACAGGTTGAACAACGTCAGACAGAAGTGAAGTATAATGTTTGCGGTCGATGTGGTGAGGGAAGACATGCAGGTAGCTGGGTTGAAAGAGGGAGATGTAGAGGACAGGGGGGTATGGAGACGGATGATCTGCTGTGGAGACCCCAAATGAGAGAAGATTGTTTTATTTGCTGATAATAATGTTTTTGTGTGTGTGTGTTTCAGGATTCTCTCTGAAGCAGAGGTAGATGCTCACCTGGTGTCTCTATCTGAGCGAGACTGAGGAAGAGCCAGGTGCATTGTGGGAATTGTGTAGAAGCGATGAACGCTATGTTTTCCTGTACATCTCTCTGTATGATTAAAATTGTTTTTGAAGAAAAACATTGGCTTGTGGATTGGATTTATTTTTTTTTTTTCCTTTAGACACATTTGAAAGCTTTATCATGGCGACTCCTTCCATACCTGTTCAAGATCTTTATCCAGAAAACTTCACTCCAGTCTATTAAACACACTCTGTACAGCTTTTACCTTCTCTTTATGTCCAATCACAAACTACGTGCATGCGAGTGTGTGTGTTTGTGTTTGTGTTTGGTTGCCGTGGTAACAGGCTTTATTGCAGCCTCACTGTGGAATCTGAGATTGCGAAAACTGGTGGTGATGATGATGAGTTGCGCAACGTAATATATGAATATATGAATGATGAGATACTGATCTTCTACAGCATCCAATTTTTTTGGAAAGGCAACAGACACTACTCACACACCCCACGTGACTCACGTTCACCCGAATCTGAAGTAAAAAAAAAATAATTATTTCCTCTAGCAAAAGAAAATGGAAGTTATAAAGACGGGGTTCTGTGAACAGTTCCCTTCACAAGGCTCTTTACCCACAGAACGCCGACTCAGCAATCAAGATTCGGGTCATGCTGTACACACTGTGGCCAAAAGTATTGGGACACCTGCCTTTTACACACATTTTCTCCTCTTAAGAGAAGTTCTTGAATCTTTTAATGTGTGTGCAAAACAACTCTTATTTCCACTATGGAGTGCTTCATTTTTTTTAATATATATCCCTGGTATTGTTGTGTTTAGAAAGATTTGGTGCGTTCTGCCACTTAATATGTTCCTGAGAGAATTCAGATTGTAACCAGGATTGGATTGAATTTGGTACATGGAGTGAACTGAAATCACTGTACTAAAAATTAAAGGTACAAATACATGTACCTTCATACCCCTAATATATATATATAATATAATATAACAGTTGTGACCCATCAATCATCAACAACATGAACTTCTTCAGAAGTTTGAGCTACAGGAGCTCGTCTGTTGGATCAGACCACATGGACCAGCCTTCACTGAGCCTCGTCTCCCACGACCCTGTCGCCGGTTCACCACTGTTCCTTCCTTGGAGCACTTTTGATAGATTCTGACCACTGCAGACAAGGAACATCCCACAAGAGCTGCAGTTTTGGGGATGTTCTGATCCAGACGTCACAATTTGTCGAACTCGCTCAAACCCTTATGCCCAGTTTTCCTTCTTCTAACATCAACTTTGAGGAGAAAATGTTCACCTGCTGCCTGATAAATAAATCCACACACAGGTGATGATGAAGAGATCCTCAGTGTTCTTCACTTCACATGAGGATTAAGACTAAATGGAAAGGGTTAATGGTAGACCCTGGATTATACGAGTGTACACACTCATGAATGTTTGGTTGCTTCTTGAATGCTGCTTTAACACAAACCCTGAATGTTCTGGTTCCTCTATAATGAAAGTGCTCCTTTGGGATGGGATTTAATGAGAGATTGGACTGGTTTTGTAAACAGATGTATGAATAAACAGTAGTGTAGAGTTTGTGTGCTTGTCTCATGATCATGTTGGACTAGAATCTGATGAACTCAGGCTGGAATTCACCCTCAGCATGTGACCGGGTGATGATGTGATGATTCGATGCTTATTGCACTGCAGATTTTCCCCTCAGGATTTAAACTCACAGGAGAACCAAGTAGTGGAGTTTCCCTAAAGCTTACAACCAGTTTCCACACTGTATGGAAAAACACTCTATAGACCAAAGATTTACCCAGTTGTGCTGTTTTTTTTTTTTTTTTGGGGGGGGTTTGGGTTGTACATCATTGTATATGTAGTCCAGATTTGGTGTTATAATAAATTCCACTCTTTTGGTTGTTAGCAACGTCGACTGAATAGGCTGAGGTCAGGAGGTGTTTTAATTCACCCCAAAGGTGTAGAAGGGAAGATGTAATGCCACTTATTCCAAAAGATCCAAAAACACCTCCAAAGACACCAGATACAGTTTGAGAGGGAAGTGAATCCACATATGGGTGTCCAAATACATTTACTCAGTGTTATATGAAATCAAGGATTTTTTTTCCCCCCATTAAACTATTTGGAATATTTGGGAATTTCCAAAATATTTTGTCAGTAATGTAATGAGGGATCTTCTGTACTGTCCCAGATGATTCGATTATGTTCACACTGTTCTGAGGGGCAAAAGGAAATTTCTGGTTTTTCTGTTCTTTACAAAATTAAACCATAAGGGGAACTTCTGTTGAACGTGACTCACGTACGTCCTCATGCTTTAGCATACATACATCGTTTACTGAGTAATGGCATCTTTAAAAGAGTCACTGAGTCACCGAGTCCGTTACGGAAACGATACTGTTGACTGTACAGAGTCAGGAATTTTTTCACGCAGGCTTTTCTTCCGAACGCAGTCCGTGATTTTTTGTTTTTACGTAATACATTTTTTTCCCCCCAAGAAAACAGAAGTTAATAACGAACAAGCAGACGAAATATTCAAACGGAATGTTCTTCTTTTAATAAAACAACTTTGTTGAATAATACATACATCATGATTTACAATAGTGTCATAATTAATATTTACAAGTATAAAAAAATAGAACTTTTCTCTGCTTCTTTCTTTTTTTTTTTTTTTTTTTTTTTTTTTTTTTACAATAAGATACATGCTGCGTCTCAGGTAGAGTCACTTCAGGGATTTTTGAGGAGGAGGAGAAATATCCCATAGTCCTTTGCTTTCTCTGAGCACTTTGTTTCAGCCTCGTGTGCTTTCCTTCGTCCGTCTCTTATTTGTGCGCAGAGAAATCCGAGCCGTCACGTCACGTCACGTCGCGTCGCCTCACAGCAGGTGGGGTCGGTCGGATTCTCCGTGATCTGCAGCCGTTATTACGAGGACCAGCTGCCTTCTGTGTTGCTTCATGGGAAAAATGTCTCCCCTTTTTTTGGTTCGTTTTGTTTTTTTTGAAAAAGTCTTTCAGTTCACTTCACTTCCCGATAAACTGGATGTCGTCGTATATCTGTGAGGAAAAAACGAACGAAATTAATCACTAATCACTTTAATCGATCGATTACAATCCGTTCATGTACGTACGTGGTTTTGACACGTCGCGTAAAAAGCGTGAAAACTTACACAGTCGTCGTCGGACATGAGCTCGTCCTCGCTCTCGCTCTCGGAGTCGGGGAACTGCCGCAGCTCGTACGCCGTCTTGTTGAACAGCTGCTGCCGGATTTCCACGTTCTGGCGGCCGAAGGTGAGGTGGTAAGGAACGTGGCCTCCGTACGTCACGCTGTTCACGTCGGCGCCCATAGCGATCAGCAGCTGCACCAGGTCCAGGTTCTGGAGATCTACAGCCAGGTGGAGGCACGTGCGACCGCTACACTGTTCCTGAAAGGAAAAAAAAACAGAAACCCTGTGAGTTCCCTTTACTGAGAAACGCCAAACAGTTTTACTTTCAGAACCTACGTTCCAAACACACACACGTTTCTACTGATGATTCAAAAAATCTGTTTGGTGTTTTATCCAGGAGATCTTTCTCTCAGGTTTGCCTGGTTTTAATTCTAATCCACATGTGATTTCTGCTCCTTACGTAGTCTATCTTTGGGTCAAATTATTTCTCAATACAGTTATTTCCTGTCTGGGGTCTTCGTGAGAACATAAGACGTCAACTAGAGTGTGTGTGTGTGTGTGTGTGTGTGTGTGTGTGTGTGTGTGTGTGTGTGTGATAAACTCCAAAATACAAACCTTGGCATTAATATCTGCGCCGAGTTGCACAATTCTCTCAACCAAAGACAGGAAGCCACAGATGGATGCTATGTGCAGACACGTGTGTCCTGAAAAATCAGAAAGAAGAATAGGATTAAAATGAGAAGCCCACCTACAGACACAGAGGTGAAGGTGAGCTGATGAGGAGACGGTGTGTTACGGCGTGTTGTTGAAGACACTCACCGCTGTAGTTGTGTGTAGACAGGATGCTGCGCAGGTGAGACGTGCTGATTTGCGTGAGGACGGAGAAACAGGACAGAGATCCTCTCCTGCAGGCGATGTGCAGCGCCGTGTTCCCGCTCTGATCCACCAACCGCGGGTCACAGCCGGCCTTCAGAAGCTTCTCCACAATGTGAGGCTGGTCCATGATCACGGCCAGGTGGAGCGCAGTCTGGAAAAACAAATCAGGTTTTTTTATTTTTATTATAATTTATCAATGATTATTGATCGTTTATATATTAACCGTTTTAGTTGTGGGTTTTTTTGGACACATTTCAGTTAAAAAAAGAAAAAAAATAATACAATGAAATTAATTTAGTAAATAAATCTACTAAAAAAGTAAAATTTTTGCATGATTTTTTTATGTAAAAAAGGCCGAACAACTAGATACAAATAATGTAGTTAGGGGGGGGGGGGGGTGTAGTTACCTGTCTCTGGTGGTTGTGTCTGTCGAGGTAGGGGTCGTTGAAGGACTGTTTGATGATGTGCAGAGCTTCCTGCTGGGCCTCGTGTATGATGGCGAGGTGCAGGTACCTGGATGGAAAAAAATGTGGGTTGCTGTTTTAGAATTGAGCATTTCAGGGGCTTCAGAATTACCAGCAGAGGAAGTGGCTTCAAACTCGGGCGTTTCGCAACTCTGGAGTTTTTCTTTCTCTGTGTGTGTGTGTGTGTGTGTGTGTGTGAGTGAAGGTTATTTCCACCCAGTGAAGCTTTGACACATCTGACGCATTATCGAGGTTTTGGCTGAGAGCCAGGGACTTTCCACCTCTCTCTCTCTCTCTCTCTCTCTCTCTCTCTCAGCGCCCCCTGTGTTCATCTAAACCACTTCACTTCCTCTACTTTAAACAACTTTATACATTAATGCACACAAACCCCTGACCCACCCCGACACACACACACACATTCTATAGAATTGCGCAAAAACCTCATGCGTAACGCGCGCAATTGTGCGCATTTATACCTCACTGTCTGTGTGCTCAGTTTGTTTGTTTATTTTAATCCAACAACAACAAATACGAATAAAAAAATAAAAAAAACCTAAAGCACTTACGTGTCTCCGTCCTCGGTAACTTCGTGTTTCCAGGCATGGTGCAGGTGGTCCTGGTTCTGGTGGTGCAGGGTGACCCGTGTGGTCACGTTCAGGTCTTCTATTTCCTGCACAAGCTGCTGATACTCGTCCTCTTTTAGAGAGTCCACTCCACTGTCCAGACGATCGTCGGTGGTGTGTTTGGGGTTTTTCGTGTCCATATCTTCCAAATAGTCCAGTCTGTTATTCCGGGTGTGGATATCCATATCTGCTGTGCGTCTCTGAGAGTCTGTGCGCGCGAGAGAGAGAGAGAGAGAGTGTGTGTGTGTGTGTGTGTGTGTGTGAGTGCTAATGAGGAGGAGTGGAGCAGGCTGGAGGTTTATACTCTTCAGCTCATGGGGATTTCCACTGAGTCCTGATTAGCTCGGGGAAATCTGGGCGGGTTTTTATTCACAGAATTTCCCTCCCTGTGACTGAGGAGAGTAAGAATGAAATCTTGTGCTTTTTCTATTACACGGCGCGTGGTTCCACTGTAACAAAGAAGGGGGAAAAAAAAAGAAAAATCTGCAAGAGCTTGTGAATAAATGAATGAATAAAAGAAGAGTTTTGCGTATGAATGACTGAAGCGCATCAGTCCAACAACTCGCGCTTTAACCTTTAAATCCAAGATCTCATTCTCAGATCCACATCAGCACACACATTTACACTAAATAAGTCCTAATAGAAATGTGGAAAGATTTAGAGTTGCATACATACTTCAAGCTTATTTTGTGTCACGAAGAAATTCCCCTGAAGGAGCAACGCAAGAGCCTTGAAGAACCCTTATATAAGTTCTAGATTGGGCTTTTTTTCTCTAATGGTGTAGGATTAATAATAACAATAGTAATAATTATTATAATAATAATAATAACATTACACATTTATAAGACATTTGCCCGTGGAAGCTTCTCCAACCCTGAAACATTCAGTTACAATGTTTTATCTACAAATGTTAAGGATTTCCTACAGAGGAACATTGGAAAGAACCGTGAATAGTTCTAGATTAAGGCATTTAATTTTCCCCATTCTGTGCCCTTTTAGGTCCTTCAGTGGAGTCTTTATACAGTTCTCCGAACTTCCTTTAAAAAAGAACAAACAGGGAAAAAAGTTTGATGCCGAAACTTTATGGGATTTCTTTAGAGGAACAATCAAAAGAACTTCCAGAGCAGCTTTTTTTTTTTCCAATAGAACCTGCTTCTATAATAATAAAAATAAAAAAATAAAAAATGAAACAACCTTGCAATAAAAAATGTTTTCCCAGAGGTTTGGTTAGAACCTTTCAGAGTTCCATCAGAGGGAATGCAATAGGTTCTGGGGAGGTTCTAGATTTCCTTAACATTAATAAATGTTATTCGCTTTCATTCAGAAATTTGAATCTTTCCCATGTCTGGTTTCTGACAGAATGTTTGAGAACTCTTTCGAAAAAGATTTACAACCAGAAACAACTTTTGCAACTTTAGCCAATGCAGACGTTTTCCTGTTTAGCAGTTCCTTAAGAGTTCTCGGTTCTCAGGTTCCTCAAAGCTTCTCTGGAACACTTCAGGTTTTGCAGTTTTGTAATGCAGGTCTACTGGGAAGCCCGTGTGTGACGATAACCTGCTGGAATTCTTTTATATATTTTTAGATATAATTAATGGTTCTTGTCTTACTATAAAGGTTGCAGTTTAGAGCTCTGAATAACAGGTTTTGCGAGGAGCACTCTGAAGAACTCTATAGACGGGTTTTGCAAGAAGGTTTTAGAAGGTTCCAGATTTGATCTTATTGTGTGACAATATAAGAATAATATGATGATACATAGAAACATGAGTTTCTCTATGGATGTTTTTGTTTAATCGTTAAATGTTACTGTGAGATTCCAAAAGTGTTTGAACATCAATGTGAAGAACCTTTAATGTTCTAGATGTAAGGTATGGTTGTAGAAAAGAGTCAGGAGCCAATGGGAATACAGTAAACTGTACACTGAAGGTGTATTCAAATAAAGTGAAGTATATGTGACAGGATCTGCTGAAGCTCATCTTCTAGGTTGTCTTCATGATACAAAAATTGAATAAAGCTTTTTTTTTAAAGAATGAAGCAGTATCACTGGTGTATACTGAAGTGTGGGGTGTGAGTGAAGAGCATCGAGTAGAAACGGAAGGCCCCTCAGTCTGGGGTTGATGGGAGTGTTTTGTGACTTTGCTGGGACTCTCCCTCCAGAAAACACCAGTGCTGAACCTCTTCATGAGGTTGACTGAATCTTTTACAATTTTCCATTCACACATTCCCTGTAGTCTGGGACTTACTTCTGTCTGCCATTTTTACTGTTCACACACACAAATACACAACCCACACACACACACACACACACACACACACACACACACACACACACACACACACACACACACACACACTCACACATACACACACACACACACTCACACATACACACACACACACACACACACACACACACACACACACACACACACACACACACTCACACATACACACACACACACACACACACACACACACTCACACACACACACACACACACACCACACACACACACACCACACACCACCACACACACATACACACTCACACATACACATAGAGGAGAGAAAAAAAAGTTCATGTACAAAGCACATGAAAGTGATGTGTCTCAGATAGAAACAGCTCCACACACACACACACACACACACACACACGAACTGTGCATGCTTGTTCACTTTTCATTTCTCTAAAACATTCCAGTTCCAGTTTGGAAGCCTTTCTGATATGGAAGTATACTCTGTACACTGCTGTAAGGTTCTGCATTGAAACTTTAAGGATTCCCCCTGAAGAGCCTCAACCACTGAAACTCTTTACACACTGCAACTTATACACTTATACTTTACTTTGCAGAGAAGTGCTAATAAAGTAATAATTCAAGTCAAGTCAAGTTTATTTCTATTGCGCTTTTCACAACAGACATTGTATCAAAGCAGCTTTACAGAATGTGAAGGTGAATGATGTGTGTTTATCTCTGATGAGCACTATGGAGACTGTGGTGAAGAAAAAAAAACCTTAGATGAATGAGGAAGAACCCTTGAGAGGAACCAGACTCAAAAGAGGAACCTCATCCTCATCTGGGTGACATCAAGAGTGTGATTATAGTCTTTAAACACTACAGAACACTGGAGAGTGAGAACTAACATGAGCACTGGAGTGTGTGATTATGACTGATGATCTTTCTACAGTCTTCTACAGTCTTTTTACTCAACATTTGAGATCATCACAGATCCATCACCTGATTCTCCATGCCAGAGCCTTTAAACACTCAAAGAGGTCCAATGTCCAAACTCTACATGAGGTGGAATACAATTGGCACTGGTACGTCTCTAGATGGTTCAGGATGTTTGTGGGCATCATAATCTTCATGAGGTGGGATGTGACTGGAGCTGGAGCAACCTCAGGATGGGGAGAGAAAGAGAAGCAGTGGAGAGGAATTAGTGTAGCTGCTATGTAGGGTCATAGGGCCAGGGTTAGGGTTTTGTTTAGGGTTAGGGGTTATGGTCATATTTAGGGCCAGGGTTGGGGGTTATGTGTAGGGTTAGGGTTAAGGGTCATAGTTAGGGGTAGGGTTAAGGGTTATGGTCATATTTAGGGCTAGGGTTGGGGGTTATGTGTATGGTTAAGGGTTAGGGTCGTAGTTAAGGGTAGAGTTAGGGGTTATGGTCATATTTAGGGCCAGGGTTGGGGGTTATTTGTATGGTTAGGGGTTAGGGTCATAGTTATGGCCAGGGTTGGGGGTTATGTGTAGGGCTAAGGTCGTAGTTAGATTTAGGGTTAATATTAAGGTTAGGTCCAGGGTTAGGGGTTAGAGGCATAGTTAGGATCACAGTCTGGGTTTAATATGAGGTCATAGGCTCATGGTTAGGATCAGAGTCGCGGTTATGGAAGTGGTAGCTTCTTACTCTTAACTGCTCAGTTGTGTATAAATAAGATAACTGAAAGTCTCTCTGGATGAGGGCTCAAAAAAAATGTAAAGTTTAAGGTTCAGGGCTCAGAGAAATCGATGAGGGTTTAAAATGTTTGCAGAAAAATGTATTTATTAAATGTACATAGCTTCTGAAAAGATTTTTTCATTAGAATCTCTGACAGGAAACCACTGTGCTGCAAGGTTCTGCAAGAGACTTTGAGGTTCCCCCTACAGGTTTAACTGATAAAGAGTTATTTCCTGTTTGTAATATATAGAAAAAATACTGCTCTTTCTTTATCTTGTGATGAGGGTACCCAGGGGTTCATATCTATCTCAGGGTTATACTTGTGTCTAGCATTTACTCATTTCACATTTCTCAGAGGCGTACAAAGCAACTCACATCGACAGACTTCACAGACAGAATGAGACGTCAGCTGCAGACTGATCGCAGAGAGAAAACCTATACGGTGGCTGTCTGCGTTTTTGAAACAAAGAGAGCAGAGAGTTTGATTGAGGGGCGTCCAGTTTCACTAAACACACAAACATGAAAAAATTCAGAGGGGAAACTCCGTCTACTCAGCGAGACGGCGTGGGTTTGCGTGAGTACCTGAGTGACATTAGAACTGGAAAGCACTCAGTGTCTGTTTACATGCTTTAGGATCTTCCTAGTAACCGTCTCTAAGACACAACATATTCAGTTCAATTAGCGATACTATGACACACCGTGGTAAAACAAGGGAACACACCCTTGTGTGTGTGTGTGTGTGTGTGTGTGTGTGTGTGTGTGTGTGTGTGTGTGTGTGTGTGTGTCTAAGCCCTTTGTTCCTAGGGCACTAATACACACAAATTCTTTAAATGTCTGAAGGTACACTCTGCATGACTCAGAGAACCACGACACCGGGATGCCATCTGAGCTTGAACCTTTTCGAGGAATGTTCATAAAGTGTTTCTACAATAACGTTAGTAGGACATTTCTCATACCATCACATTATGAAAGAACCATGTCGTAGAACATTGGCCTTCTAAAATCATGCCGTACAAATTGTTTGCTTTGTGTTAAAAAAAAGAAACATTATAATCATAAAACTTTACTTGCAAGAGTCTTCAGAACATCCATTACTCAAACAACTCCAATATCACCAACATGTCCTAGAACTGGAACATTCTGCTAACCAGAGGTCACTTCCTTCCATTGAAGAACATCATTAGAACATTCGGGACCATTCACAACTGACATCGGACTGTGTTAGAACATTATATTATATTAATTACACATTTCTCAGGAAAGCACTTGATTTATTAAACTAAATGTTTGTAGAACATGTTAGAAAACATTTTCTGTTAACCAAAACTCCAATTCAATCCGATGTTATTTTTTATAGGCAATGGGCATCGTTTTAAACAGAATTAAATAGATTATGAATATATATATTTTTTTTTAAACAGCAGACTGTTTATATTAATTACAAACCAAATCCGTCCTCATAATTGTTGAGTTTAACCTAATTTGTTTTTGTAGACATTCCATTTACTGTAATATACAAATGACTTCAAAACAAAACCTGACAAACGGAGTGAAAAGATTTAATAGTTTCTAATCATATCTACAGGAAGCAGCTTTTTTACAACACACAATGACATTTTTACTCTTTGGATCCTTCAAGCACCTATAACATAAACTATAAGGGCACAAAAAAAGACAAGAAAAATGTCTACATTTACAAAGTTCCTAGAAGCAAATTCTGGCAGAACTTGTGGTTTGTGAAATGAACTTCCATTTGATGTCCAAACCGCTGAGTTTCTAGCAGTTTTTCGAATGACGTCTAAAGAACTTCCACTTCCAGAGGTTTTTAAATGAGCACTTCTTCATTAAAAAATAAATAAAAAAACCCGCAGTGTAAATATATTCTTCTTAAATGCAGGCAGTAACACGGGTTTGTCTCACAACGTTATGAGAAGATCATTACCTGACTTTTACATTGAGAGTAGAATAAAAGGAGCCTAGTAGAAGAATATTGTGCTGAAAACACAACCTTTTGTCACCTTTTACACTTCCCTACAACCAAAAGTACCCACATCTGTAATGCAGAATTAATAGTGTTCCTTTATGTGATTTTAGTAGCGCATTACTAATGTCAGATTAACATATGGAAAGAAAAAAACCTGTTATGTAAGTCATCACATTGGGGTTGTGTAAAGTTTGAAAATGTTAAATCCTAATTTTAAAAACCATTAAAACAAACTTCAGAACTTTGGATATGTAACTAATGTTAGTACAATGTTCTATATATGTAAACAGAGATAGCTGGATGGAGCTCTTTTCAGTTGGAAGCCCCTCATTGCAGCTGAAAATGTTCTCCATATGAACAGCCTGAAGATCCATGAGGTTACTGTTCAGGGGGTTAACCTCAGGAACGCTGAAAGTGGATTTGGGCTGTAATTAATATAAAAAGTCTGCTATGGTGGCTTACGACTGCAATTTCTGTGAACAGTTTTACACTTCTGTGTTAATCAGGAAACAGTTGATCACTTCAACAATGATGGAACCATAATTACATTTACAGGCGTTTACACCCTTATCCATCGCGATGTCCTCAAGTGCTTTAAAAACTTTATCATCACATAAACTGGTTTTCTAGGTTGCAATCTTAGAATACCATCAGCCGAAACCGTTTTGAGGTATTATAGCACACTATTTTTAACAGAACATAAAACAAACAAGGAAAAAACTTTCCAGATGCACTGAATTTTTTTAAGTTGTAGGTCATAACTCATGACCTTGACTCATGGCTGTGTGGGCAATGTGTATGTGGGCTTCTGGTTGTTTTCTGGTTTCAAATGGCTTGGGTTTGTTGCTAAATTTATCATAATGTGGTGAAACTGTGAAAAGTGTGCAGGTGCATACCCCAGAACAGGCTGAGCGATCGTGAGGGTTATTTTTCATTATTATTCAGTTCAGTTATGGGGTATGTGAGATGTGAGTGATAGAGTGAGGTTTAGGAGGAATTGCTGCCTTCTGCATGACCAGTCTGTAAAGATCAGATGGTGGGATGTGAATGTAGGTCTGCAGGCTAACAGCAGTATGACTCACTTTACACTTTGAACTAATTTCAGACATTAGTGACATTTAACCAAACCGTATTTTATGAATGAATTAGGAGATTAAAATAATATATAAATTGTTTTACAACAGAAAATAAGTTGTATTTTAAATGCATTGTATTAAAAAGCAGAAAAACAAAAAAAGACACAGAAAGAAAGAAAGAAAGAAAGAAAGACAGAAAGAAAGACAGAAAGAAAGAAAGAAAGAAAGAAAGAAAGAAAGAAAGAAAGAAAGAAAGAAAGAAAGACAGAAAGAAAGAAAGAAAGAAAGAAAGAAAGAAAGAAAGAAAGAAAGAAAGAAGGTGTAAGTGAAATAGATCAGGGGAATTAATAAACACATTTCAAAGAAAACTGAAAAGAAGAAAATAATCAAACAAACAAGTAAAAATAAGATAAAAAAATCAACAGCTTTAATAGGAAGTTTTACATTTCTAAAATCTTTAAAAAGCCTAAATATTATGCAACCCATAGAGGAAATCCCGATATACCCATTCTTCAGATTATGAATCACAAACCATGTGCCATGTCATGAGGTGTTTCTTGACCTCTGAACAGATCTGTCTATCTGATTTTACAGCAGGAGAAATCTCAATGCCAGCTTCATGATTTACAAGAGCTGGACTGGAAGATCCTGAGTGACTTGCTGTACAGCTCTCTTCACAACTCTGTTAAATACCTTTGGGATGAATGTAAATGCTGCCTGCACCCCCAGGCATCCTCACCTCCCGATCTGCACAAATCTCCACAGAAGCTAGTGGAACATCTTCCCAGAATTGTAGAGGTTATTATAATGGAAATGGGGACTCCATGTGGAGTGCGGTGTTAAAAAATAAGCACATTCTTCTTTAATATTTTCAACATTAATTGTAAATTGATCCTGAAAACACAAACATGCTAAACAATCCAGACTATGTTTTATATTTTTGATTGTCCAAATTAGCTCCGTTTAGCTTTAACCTACGGCATTCTCACATCAGATTCACGAGGTAGTCACACAGAATGGGTTTCAGGTTACAAGTGTGTCTTATCAAGAGTTCATCTGTGACACAGAGTCAATAGTCCTATTAGTGCTACTACAACTACTGTACAAATCCATAATATGGTAAGAAAGACTCAGTTAAGGAAAGAGTAAAGGTCCATCATTACTTTAATAAATGAAGATCAGTCAAACCAAACATCTCAAGAACTTTAAATAGATCCCCAAGTGCAGTCTCCAAAGCCATCAAATGCTATGAAGAAACAGGCTCTCATAAAGACCATCCAGGAAAAGGGAGCCCAAGTTTATTAGTGTTACCAGTCTCAGAAACCACGGATATACAAATTGGAGTTCAAGTGGGAGACATATTTCAACATCTACTTTTCAGAGAAGACTACGTGAGTCAGGCCTTCGTGGTCTTTGGAAGGAGAGAAACCATTACTTCAGAAGAACAAGAAGCAGAAGAGACTTTCTTGTGCCAAGAAACACAAGGAATGGACATTAGATAACTAGATTAGATTAGATTGGATTAGAATTAGATGACACTCCAAATGTGAGATTTTTGGTTATAACCACTGTCTTTGTTGTACAGAAGATAAATGGCAGTTCCTGAATGTGTGGTTTGCACTGTAAGGCATGGAGGAGGAGGTGTGAAGGTGTGGAGCTGCTTTGTTGGTGACCCTGTTGGTGATTTAGTTCAAATTGAGGGCACATTTAACCAGCATGGCTCCTACAGCATTTTGCATGCCATCTGGTTGCAAGATCATTGCAAGACAAGGCGCCATCTAGCGACCGTAATACAGTGTAAAAGTCTGTAGATATGGGCATAATTTTTTTTATTATTTAATCATACAAGGTCATAAGTTCATATTAATTAACAGTTTTATATGTAGGAAACCTATATGAACTTTAAAAGTTTAGATTTATTCGCATAGTATCCAGTCTGGGCCAGTGGCGCAATGGATAACGCGTCTGACTACGGATCAGAAGATTCTAGGTTCGACTCCTGGCTGGCTCGAGATATTTAATTTTCTTAATTTTATTTAGTTTTGTTGGTTTTTTTTATTCGTAACATTAAACTGTTTAACGTCATATAAACCAGCAACACAAAAAAGATTCATATAAATATTCAAATGTAATGTTTCTTCTTAGCATTAATTATTATTGCCATAATTACATTTGTGCAACAGGACCAACAACCCGTGCATTAAATATAGATAATTTCCTCCCTTAATAATCTTATGAATAATTATAATAATTGCAATTGAATAATTGCAATGTATATAAACAACTCCACGTACCGCTATTCTACATCCGGGCCAGTGGCGCAATGGATAACGCGTCTGACTACGGATCAGAAGATTCTAGGTTCGACTCCTGGCTGGCTCGAGATAAACTTTTAGTTCATTTATAGTCGAATTTAAACAATAATAATTATAATAAGAAGAATCATAACATTGTCTGTTAATTTTGACCATGGCTTAGGAAACGTTGTAAAATAAATGTATATAACTAGTGTATCTTAGAGAATCAGTCTCTCAGTAGTAAAGATGGGCAATGCTGCAGCAATATGTATAAATAAAAATTTAGAATAATGATCTCATTATCAAATTGTGAAAGCTATGAGTATCTCATAGTTATATGTCATTAAAATTTTCAAAGAATCTTATATTTGGGCCATAAAACATGGGATTATTAATGGGATCATTAACACCTCCTGAAGTCATTGTCTGTGAACGCAGTTTGACACGTCATCCACAAATGTAGATTAAATCTCTATCATGCAAAGAAGAAGGCATGTGTGAACATGATCCAGAAACTCCACCATCCCTCTCTGGACAAAGGCTTATTTAAAATGTACTGAGGCAGTACATGTGGAACTGGAAAACTGTTCTGTGGTCGGAGCAATCCAAACTCTAATTTATTTTTGAAACCCATCGACACCACGCCCTCCAGACTAAAGAGGAGAAGGACTATCTGGCTTGTTATTAGTGCTAAGTAAAAAAAAAAAAAGCTGCATTTCTGATGGTATGGGAATGCATTAGTGCCCATGGAATAGGCAGCTTGACATTTGGAAAGGCTCCTTCAATGCTGAAAATCTTTTTTTTTTTTTTTTCAGGTAAGACCTTGCATATTTGAGAAGGACAATGCTAACTGCATATTTGATCTTTGTAGTAGAAGAGTCCAGGTGCTGAACTGGCCTGCAGTCTAAAATCACAACAAAGGACTTCCAGGACAGTTGAGCAGCTAGAAACCAGTATCAGACACATATGGGACAACATTCATCCTGCAAAACCTTCAGCAACTGGTCTCCTCAGTTCCCAGATGTATACGGAGAGAAGATGTGATGCTATAAATTAGTAAACATGGCCCTGTCACAACCTTTTTGAGATGTGTTGCAATTCAACTTTACCCTGTTTTTTTAATTCTTTAAAATGTTAAACATATTCTCAGTTGTAACATTTAGTATGGTTTTTTTTTTTTATTGTGAATAGAATATGGATTTATGAGATTTGTAAAGTTGTACAAATCTAAGAAGCTTTACTATATAAACAAACAATAGGAATCTGCAGCACAGCCTTTTTACACTACACCAATCCAGCAGATGCTTAAAGAGTGTTAAATCCAGAACTCCAAGTCTGAGAAATAGCTTTTACCTGCAGGCCAACTTGCCGTCATTGCCTTGACCAAGAACTCCTCTGTATACTGAAACAGAGAAGATGGAGGTGAGATGTGATCATACTGTCTCGGGAGGTGGAAGCTTAATGGTTTGGGGTTGTTTTAGAGCAGAGATGGTTCTGGAAAGTGAAACGAATCTAGAACCAACACGGCCCCCATTCCACACTCCATCGTTACCCCCTCTGTAGCTTCCTGTACTGTTTAATCTCTCCCTTATCCTGATTCCTTTTAATTTCTACCCTGGGACTCTGCCACTGACACTTTTCTCTATTTCCTTAACTATGGACCTCCAACGCACACAGCCTCTCAACTTAAGAAGACTTCTTGTCCTGCCCCATTAGCGGCCAAATTCTTTTTAATGCAATTGGCGAGAACTTCGATCAGTGGAGAGGCGGTGGAAAAAGAAAAAATCGCAACTCGATGTGGGCCTCGCATCTTACCGTACAACCCTGAACAAATTTTCTTAAGATGTGACTTCTGCTAAGACTGAGGAAAGCTTGAGGTTGCACAAGATCCTTATAAGCTCCACATCATCATCTCTTCACTACTCAACCCCCCTGCTCCACCTTCATCCTCCCTGACTGCAAAAGACTTTGTCTCCTTCTAAGATAAGATGATTGATAAAATCTGCCAGACCCTTACTTTCTTCCTGAGTATGTCTACACTACACAGCCAGGAATCCCCTACTTCTTTGTTGTCAATTTTTGATTTTAACAAACTGTATGTCTATCTCTCAGAGAATAGGCTCCAAGATCCAAACCAGTTGGGCTTCAAAGTGGCACATTCCACAGAGATGGCCCTTCTGGCTGTCACTGAGAAACTACATGCTG
>JBCEWE010000256.1:769632-827132 GCA_039877035.1 Silurus lanzhouensis
GAATGATCACACCAGTCTGCTGAGAAAGACCACCCTGGAGTGGGGTCAACACCTACACACACACACACACACACACACAAGTACCACAGTCACAGCACAAATTACTTTTCTACAGTCAATTAAAATTGTTAACCAATCACACACATGTGTGTGTGTGTGTGGGTGTGTTTACCTGCTGTATAACCGGAGCCTGAACTCCACTGGCCTGCATCTGTGGAAGGACCTGTTGCTGCACCATGATGGACTGCTGAGGCTGAATGATGTACTGAGCTCCATTAGCAGCTCTCAACACCTGCAGGATCTGACCTGCGCACGCACACACACACACACACAAAATGTGAACACACACACACACACTCCAAGGCTTGCCACTCTTAAAAATCCCAAAACTAAAACCTGGAGGTTTGCTCAGCTCCGCCCCTAACGGACATTTTGTTCCTCTATTTGCATGAAGAATCATGTAATAACGTTTCAACACGTCTCCTCACTGTCAGACTGCAGTTAATACGTGCATGAACAACGGTTTTCTGCGTACAACCAAAATCTCATGCCATCTTTTAAAGCTCTTACTCCAGCTTTAACACTGTACGCTCCATCTATAAACACGTTTAGTTTTTCTATCGTTTATCGTCAGCACAGCGTGTATTCTCAGCGCCGCTGTTCTAGAATTAGCTAAAACCATTGGACCAAAATCCCAACTGACCTTGATTAGTGATGATTTGTTGGTATGGTCCGACTCCTGTGACTCCGGAGGGCAAAGCCAAAGTCGCCGCAGTGGCAGCCGCACTCTGAACACACACACACACACACACACACACACACACACACACACACACACACACATTATGTATAAAGAATACAACCAGACCTGCTTATATCCATCATTATCTATATCCAGGTGTGTGTGGTGTCCTCACCATGCCTGTAGCGCTCATGTGCTGCAGGAGTTTGGGGTCCTGTATGATCACCTGCTGTGGTTGGGCTGAAGAATTTACAAATAAGCAAAAGATAAGTCGAGAAATATTTACAAGAAAAAAAAACTGACAAAAATTGTTGACATCTGTTGTTTTTTTTTTTATGAAATGTTTTCAACTATATTTCACTATAAGAAAATACAATTCTTAAATAAGTTCATACAGAATTAATAAACAGCATTTGTAGTCTAAAAAGAAGTTTTTATAAATAAAAGATGAATATTTTCTTTTTGTAGTGAAGAATAAGAGTAGAAATCAGAACTATGGTAACGTGTAAAAAGTCTGGATGAAAGGGAAATGAACTGCGTGTACGGTGTGTAGATGTTCAGTACGTGGGATCAGACTGGTGGTGTTTGGGTCGAACCTTGCTGTTGTGGAGGAAGGAGAACCTGTTGAGGTTGTGTTTGTTGGGGCTGTTGGACCTGTGAAACCTGCGTCTGTTGGGCCTGAAGAGTCTGCTGCTCCTCTGAGTGGAAACCGTCCACAGCCTTCGACTGCATCAGTTTACTCTCCCACAGCTTTCAGGGGGAAACAAACAAACAAACAAACAAACAAACAAACAAAAGCTCTGGATAGTTAGGTCAATTATTATAATCAATTATTCTCCTGATTATTCCAACAATTAATTGGGTAAGTACTTTTTTATTATTAAAAGATCAACACTAAATATACAAGAGAAAATAAGACACGTCTCATAAAATAAACAAGTCTTTTTTTTTTTTAGGAAAATTCACATTTAATTTTGAAAAAATTAAAAAATATATATTTTAAAGCTGTGAAAACTAAAACAATTTAGTGCAATTAATTGCCATATTACATCAAAATGCAAATACAAACAAATATATATTTATAAAGGATCATAAATGTAAAAAAAAGTCCTCTTTACGTTTTCTTTATGTTTGACTTTTTATTTCTCACGACTGCGACTATTTCTTGTAAGCAGTATTTCTGGTGCCTGTTGTGGGCCTGACGTGTGAAGCTGACGCTGTATGAACGAGGCTCCTCTGATCTACTACACGTGTAGTTAAATGCACTAAACGAAGCATTCTATGGAGTTTTGTGGGCGTCGCTAAATGCAAATGAGCAGTTAACACTGTTTCCACTTTAGCGTCGATGGAAATGAGGCATCGTCATGCTGGAACAGGTTTGGGTCTTTTAGTTCAAGTGAAGGAAAAAATTTCATGCTCCTGCATCCAAAGACATCTGATAAAATCATGTGCCTGCAAATCACAACATTACCGTTTTGAGTTCCATGAGAACCTGTTCGTCCACGCCTTCGTCCAGGAAAAGCTCTCGGACTTCGTTGATCACATCCTCCATCACAGTTTTATAGAGTTTAGGCTGAAACGCAAATGAGACACGTGATCATTGAAAACTGCAGAAAATGTAAATTGAAACAAATAATCCCCACGGCACTGAATTGTGATTGGTCAGGAGGTGTTCCTCTACCAGCAGCTCTGATGTGTGCAGATATGCCCGACATTGTTTCTATAGTAACAAAGTAAAGGCGAACGTTACAGAAGAAGACTCGAGTTTAAGACGTAAAACTGTCAAATTCAGGACAAATGCATTTTATGCTGCTTTTGGGGGTTTTTTGCTCAAACTTGACAACATCTACACCAGGAAACTAGCTCAACAATTCCACCTCGATTATCTTCATACACACACACGATGCCGATCCGCCAGCTATAACGTCTTCGTAACGCCAACCGTGCGAATATTCAACACCTTGACCACGTGTCAAATTTCTCTCCAACACGAACGTGCAACATCCGTGCCATCGTTTCCGACTTGCTCGGACATCACGACGTGCTACGGTGACACACAAACTGCAACGCTGCAGGGTCACAGTTATCGTCAAAACCGCGATTCATCAATACCGGCGGGTGGAGGAAACCGGTAAACACCTGATGCATGATGCTGTTCGACCACGTTTCAATAATCTTGCATCCGATGGCATTTTTTCTCTCTAATAAAACATTTATACACACAATTATATAAAAACATACATATATATATATATAAAAGGTTTAGACCCTGAATACAGACACACGCTATTTAAAGCCTGTGCTCAGGGTGCGCGCCCCCGCGAGCAATCTATTTAAAGCGCGTGCATAAAGGGTGTGGGGGAGGGGGGAAGGCTGTTATATGGCGCGTGAGGCGTGACGTGGCGCGCGCAACTCCTTCCCATCTTCCCCGAGTCTATATTAGAGCGCGTGGATGTGTATAAAAGCAGCCTGCGGAAAGGAGAGACACACACACACACACCCCCGAACACACTTCTGATAACGATTTATTATTATTATTATTTTAATAAAGTTATTAATCTGATATTTTGGCTGCGTTTAAAGAGAACAAACATGGCGGCGGTTCAGTCACCACACAAACCACCATAATGACGCAGCGAAAATTAGCCTCCGGTTCAACTGAATAAAAATCCATACTAATGTCATTTATATATAGGTATATTTATAAATAAATTAAAATGAATATATATAAATATATATATATATTAAAGGGGAGGTCGTTTAAAGAGTACGCCGAGGCGATGTTGACCATATTTCCGGAAATATATCCGCCTCAAAAACAAAACCACTACATTCACCTCCTAAATCTTATTAAATAAAAAAAGTAAAAGGCGATAAAAGTCGTGTATTTATCCACAGTAAGACGCGTCGACTAACATGGAGATCCGAGTCTCAGCTGCTTCTCTCCAGAAACACGATTAACATGGCCGAGTTCGTGAAGAAACACAAGCTGGATTTATTTAATATATTAATATTAATGGGAAATACCAAGAGGAGAGAGAGAGAGAGAGAGAGAGAGAGAGAGAGAGAGAGAGAGAGAGAGAAAAACCCCTGACTAGCCCCGGCAATGCTTTGACCGTGGATTATGGCTTGTTTTGTTGATTTTGTCTTTGAATTCAGCGCCGTGTCTGATCTGAGTCTGATCTGAGTCTGAGATCGGGGTCCTTACCACTGGGTTCGAGTTGGCCGAGCTCGCCATTTTAACTAAAAAAAAAAAAAACACAACCAGTTTAAGAACTAGCTTTAAAAAAAAAAAGTTCGGAGACGAGAGAAAATAAATAAATAAATAAATATAGCACCCAGCTGTGTTTTTTTTTTGTTTTGGATTCTCTCTTTCACGATCTACTGATGTAATAATAATTATAATAATAATAATAATAATAAGAGTAGTAGTTTAGCCCGGTCCCGGCGCTGCTCGGTTCCAGCCGTCCTGCTCCGTCGCCGTTCCGCCTTTATATACCGACCTGAGGATGCGCGAGACCATAGGGCACGGGCAGCAAAGCGGGCTTCACGCCAAATATCGCGAGAACTCCGAAACCACGCGAGTCCCCTTCTTCCGCTTGACCCGCCCCTAGCGCTGCTATTGTCTATCGGTACGTGTTCGCGAGACGCTCGCTGATTGGACGGTCGAGCTGGTAGGCGTGTACGTCACAGAGTATGCACATGAATAGTGGACATCATTTTTTTTTTATTATTATTATTATTATTATTATTATTATTATTATTATTATTATTATTATTAATATTCACTAGTGGGAGAAATGTACACAAACAATGTAGTTGAGTTAAAGTAGAGATACATTAAAATATTACTAAATAAAAATATCAAATATTAAAATATAATAAATAGTAAAATATTACTCTAGTAAAAGTGCTCCATTTAAACCTTTACTGGAGTAAATGTATAAAAGCTCCCTGCTTGATGCTTTAAATGACATCCTTATATATATATATATATATATATATATATATATATATATATATATATATATATATATAAAAGGCTGTCAATTGATATTATATTGAAATATTGAATCGCAGTGATTATCTTGAGTAAAATAATTAATCGCAATTTGATCGCACATTTTTATCTGCTTTAAATGTAATTAAATTAATACTTTTCAAGTTTTAATAATCTAATTAACATGGGCATGGACAAATATAGATGCATTATGCAAATGTTTGTTTATTTTTGGTGAAGTCATTTTTAAGAGCTTCTTCTTCTTCTTCTTCTTCTTCTTCTTCTTCTTTTTCTTTCGGCTTCTCCCATTAGGGGTCTCCACAGTGGATCATCCGTCTCCATACCCCCTGTCCTCTACATCTGCCTCTTTCACCCCAACCACCTGCATGTCTTCCCTCATCACATCCATAAACCTTCTTCTTGGTCTTCCTCTTTTCCTCCTTCCTGGTGGCTCCATCCTCAGCATTCTCCTACTGATATACCCCATGTCCCTCCTCTGCACATGTCCAAACCATCTCAATCTCACCTCCCTCACCTTGTCTCCAAAACGTCCTACATGCGCTGTCCCTCTAATAAACTCATTTCTAATTCTGTCCATCGTCGTCACTCCCAATGAACATCTCATTCCCCTTCCCTCCAGCGTGTACCACCACCTCTCCAGGATCTTCTCCACCTGTTAACTACACTTTCCCATAACTTTACTGATCAAACTTTTTTCCTCTGTAGATATTACCAACTTAACCAACTATATATCTCTTCAAAACCAGGCGATACAGCTCAATTGGCTTGGATAACCGAGTGTGTCAAATAATTTAATTACTCAAAGAATAAAGTAAATAAGAGATTGGATGACTCATAACTTTCAATTATTAAATTCTGATAAGATGGAGATTTTGCTCATCGGCCCAAAAACCAGTATACAGAAGCTCCAGCATTTCAACCTGCATTTAGACGGATGTTTTGTAACTACTAGTTCAACAGTAAAAGATCTGGGAGTTATTTTAGAGCAACTTATCTTTCAATAATCACATAAACCAAGTTACAAAAACAGCTTCTTTCACCTTAGAAATATTTCTAAGCTAAGAAACATGTTGTCTATATCTGATGCAGAGAAGCTCGTCCATGCGTTCATGACCTCCAGACTGGACTACTGTAATGCATTACTAGGTGGATGTCCTGCGTCATTAATAAACAAGCTTCAGTTTGTCCAGAATGCAGCAGTCAGAGTCTCACAAGGTCAAGAAAATATGATCACATAACCCCGATCTTATCGTCCCTACACTGGCTTCCTGTTAAGTTTTGAATCCACTACAAACTACGGATACTTACTTACAAAACACTAAATGGTTTATCTCCATGTATCTCCAGTGTTCTAACACACTACAATCCGTCACGCTCCTTTGAGATCTTAAAACCTGCTGTGATTGATCAACTTTATTCCTCTGTAGTTACTGCAGGTCTGCACATCTCCCTTATTCTTAAAAACCGGTACCAGCACACTCCTTCTCCATTCCTCAGGCATCCTCTCACCTTCCAGAATGTTGTTAAACAATCTGGTTAAAAACTCCACTGCATCTCTCCTAAACATCTCCATGCTTTTACTGGTATGTCATCTGGTCCAACCGAATTTCCACTCTTCCACTGTACTTGGGGGCTGCAGTTCACTGAGGGAAACATAGATTTCAACATGCTCTGTGACATTCTGAAGCAGAACGTGATGTCATTATGGAGGAGTGAAAGAGGATCTAAGCATCAACCTATGCAGCTCTGGTAAATTCCATGCCCAGGAGGCAGTACTAGATAACAATGATGCTCAAACATAATATTGACACCTTGGACATATTTTGGACATTCACTTAGGGTGTACTCACATTTGTTGCCAGCTATTTAGACAATAATGTCTGTATGTTGAGTTATTTCCAGAGGACAGTAAATCTGTACTGCTTTACAAGCTGAACTACTCTAAATACTGCTATAGAATATTTATTTTATAAAAGTTTTATAAAAGTTTTATTTCTATAGTATTGACCCTTTAGAAGATACTAAAATGATTGTTAAATTGTGAGGGGTGTACTCACATTATATATACAGCGGAGAAAATTAGTATTTGACACATCAGCATTTTTATCAGTAAGGGGATTTCTAAGTGGGCTATTGACACAAAATTTCCACCAGATGTAGTCATCAAGCTAAATATTGAATTTATACAAAGAAATCAGAACATTTAAGTATACAAGTTGAGTCATAATGCTTTAATTTAGTGTAAAGTATGTTCACTATGAGTCTCGATATTGAACTTAATATTACCGATAAAACTTTCAATGTTCCTTGTACATAAAATAAAATAAATTCTTGTTTTGCACATAAAATTTCCTACCAATTACCTTCTTGAATATTTCTTTATGCTTTCATTTCTTTCTTTCCATATATCAATCATGTTGTTTTCTTCAGTTAATAACTTCAACTCTTTTCTTCCTTTATCAGTTTTAAAAAACATTCCCTCACCCATTTCTAATTTACTGAAAATGGTATTAAAATCACCCATCATAACAATTTCTCTGTATTTTTTTAAAAAGCTCTTAAGGCACCAAAATACTCATTCTTTTTGTTTTCTTACATTGGTGCATAAACATTTACCACCACTACCAATTTCCCCTCATACTCCATTTCTACAGCCATACATTTCTCTTCTTTAACGTTAAATATTGTTTTACATGTTACGCAATTGTTTTCCCTTATTAAAAATGCTACCCCTCTGCCCATCCTATCATCCCCATGCTTATATAACACCTCTCCTTTCCACCTTTTCTTTATTCCTGTCATGTGGCCTTCCCTTCAGTTAGTATCCTGTAACAAAAGAATATCTTCAGCTTTGCACATTTCCTTTATTTTCTAAAATTGTCTTATATCTGTAAGTCCCCTGGCATTAAAAGTAAAAATTCTTAGAAGCAAGAAGCATAGCTTTTATAGAGTAAAATCTGTTTTCAGTCTTTATTACAGTTGAACCCGATTATGTCGCCGGCCTAGGGGGTCGCCAAAAAGCATCGAGGTAACCGATGATCGAGATAAACGAAAACCAAAATGGCGGCAGTATATTAACGTGCTTGAAATTTCTTTATGTACATGATGTGCTTAAATAAATAAGAATGTGCATGCACGTTTTTGGAGGTTTTTTACACAACAGCTTTGTCGCGATTTGTTTGATGAAGGCATGCTATAAAAGGCATAAGTGCACCAACTAACAGCAGAGATTTACCAGTATACAATACAAACCACCGTCCATTCTCAAAACAAACCTTTATTATATTCTCCAACATTGCGAACACAAAGATCGCTCACAAAATCACAAAAAAACGTGCGGGGTGTAGTTCGTTTTTACAAAAAGCTAACCTTAAGCTTAAAGCTCAACATTAAATTTGCGAGTCATTTCACTCTCACTCACAGTTCTGAAAAGTATCCTAAACTCCTGTGGGTCCTCTTCCAAGATAGCATCTGTAAGGCTTCATTTTTCCGCCACTTCCGCAAGTTCTTCTGCGGCTGCACGGCACTGTGCCTGAAACTCATCGTCGGAAATATCCTGAATGACGCAGTGAGGGGTACGTACCACTTTGTATAAGACGCGTCTTATATGCGCGAAAATACAGCAGTGAGATGGTGAAGTGGCATCGATAACTAACATTTTCAAAAGCCGGCGAGTGGTCATGGGGATCGAGATAACCGACGTTAAGTGGCTAATTTGGCCCTCTTTTGTGCTCGAGATATTAGGGTTCGGCGACATTAAAAAGAATCGACATAACCGATGAGAAAAAGCTAAGACAAAGAGAGAATTTGACGGTTCCACTTCAAAAACGTCGATTAAATAGGGTTGGCGAGTTAACCAAGGTCGAGATAAGTGGGTTCAACTGTATGTCTTTTTTAAGGACTTTCTTCCTGGCAACATTTTCATTAGGTATTGCCTTTTCTGACCTCTTTCTTTTCATTTGTTCCACTTGTTTGTTCTCCTTTTCTTTTCCCTTTTCACCTTCCATTCCTGTTGCTTGTTCCTTACATGTTAGATTGTTGGATTCCATTGCGTTCAGGTCAATTAGCAGGCTGCCTGTCAACTGCCTGCAAAACGCTTTGGACGCAGTGGAGAAGAAGGACCAAGTGAAAGAGACATCAGTGGACACGCAACAGGACGGAGACTCATGGACTTAAATGGCGTTTTGCAAACATTCAGTTAAACCTATTTGGGTCCAGATTCCCCTGTCCTGCTGTAAGTGATCCTCCTGGTTGTTGTGCTCCTTTCCTTTTTGTTCCATGCCCTTATCCATTGTTGTTTCTCCCTCTTGTATTATTGTTATTTACTCTTCTTGCTGCTCAAAGTCTCGTTCATGCAACTGCCCATCCACCTGCTGTGCATCCTCCTCCTCTTTTCCCATCAAACACTCAAACTTATTTAAAGACAGATTGCATGGCAGTCCCTCGGAAAGTGCTCTCTCTCCTAACACTTGAAGCACTTGAAAGCCGGGCAATCCTTCACCACGTGATTCGCGCTCAAGCACAGCCGGCAGGTCTTTACTTAATGACTGTGCATAACCCAGAGGTACTGCGGGCCTTCTGCCGTTTCCATTTTTGTACTGTGCAAGAGGTGCAACTTCTTAAACCACGTCCCGTCCTCGATGTTGGTGCCCGGATACACTATCCTTTTTATTTTAGATAATGGGAAAACTCCCCATCCCTCCAATTTGTTTACAATTTCATTGTCAGCATTGTAGACAGGTAGATGCATGGAGGAGACCACATAGACTCTATTTTGCAGTCTTTTGACCTCACAATTGGTCCCATTGATAACGAAATCATCCAACAGACACTGAGTGTATCAACCCAAAATCCCTTCCAAACAGCAAAAACTGCTGGGAAGATGAAATTAAACAAATAGTACCAAACATTGATAGAAATAAAGACAAGAACAAAAACACTACAAACAAAAATAAGGTGTCTACGTGGACTCAAGCTCACAGCGCCTTCGCCGTTGTGATGACTGCTACAATGCCGGGATATAGTCTCGAATGAAGCGTGATATCCGCTGTGGAATCTTGCAAGAAGAAGGTTTCTCAAACCAGGAGTCAAAACCGGGCCGCCTGGGTGAAAACCAGGAATCCTAACCGCTAGACCATATGGGAAACAGACGTTGAAACCTGCTCACAAAGTGCTGTGTCAGATGAGGCCCAACTTTGGATCCATCTAAACACAACCTTTGATCTCAGTGTGTCAAAATGTGGCATTGTGCATAAGGTTAAGAAGAGCAGAGCCAGCCAGGAGTTGAAACTGGAATCTTCTGATCTGTAATCAGATGCATTATCCATTGCGCCACTGGCCCAAGCTGGAGCCGCCTAAATGAGAAACATACTCATTTTGATGCCCTTCATGAGACGCGCCACTGGTCGCGAGCCACGACCGAACCTAGAATTCAAAAGCACTGCACAAAATTCACCTGGATTCAAGTTCGGGATGCTGTGTCCATAGGCCGTTCTATTAGCCACTACTCTATGATGTTTATTTTTGCAATCATTTTACGGTGTTCGGCAGGCATCCTAATCCAGAGAGTCATATAGTGGTGCTTTGATGTATCTATTAATTACATTTTTCTATTTACTACTCCATTAGGTCAGGCACCCGGTATTCCAAAAAAATATATATATATAAAGTCTGTTGGGAGGAAATTTAGTCAGATATTATCACTGACTATTTTTCTTAATGCAAAAGTCTAATTTAGGTATTTCAGAAAGAAATTGGTATTCAAGCATTTTAAAAAGTTTGCTTGAGTAAGATGTGCAGACATCTCGTTGGAATGCTTTCAATGACTAGGTGCTAGAACAGAACAGAGTCTTGATGCATGTCCTCCTGGTAACCTGAGAAGTGGTTCAATTCAATTCAATTTATTTATATTGTATAGCACCTTTACCCATGAACATTGTCTCAAAGCAGCTTAACACAGATAATGCGGTGATAAAGAACAAATAAGAATGTTCTTTATAATTAGAACTTTGTCCCTTATGAGCAAGCTGGTGGCAACTGTGGCAAGGAAAAACTCCCTGAGATGGCATAGGGGAGAAACATTGAGAGGTTGAAATGGAAGGACCATTTGGGAAGGTGGTTATTTTTTTTGGCTACGTGGACTCAAGCTCACAGCGCCTCCGCCGTTGTGACGGCTGCTACAATGCCGGAATATAGTCTCGAATGAAGCGTGATATCCGCCGTGGAATCTTGCAAGAAGAAGGTTTCCCAAAACAGGAGCCGAACCCGGGCCGCCTGAGTGAAAACCAGGAATCCTAACCGCTAGACCATTTGGAAAACAGATGTCAAATTATGCTCACTAAGGGCTGTGTCAGATGAGGCCCAACTTTGGAGCCATCAACACAGACCCTTTGATCTCAGTGTGTCAAAATGTGCCATTGTGCATAAGGTTGGATGAGGTCAAGAAGAGCAGAGCCAGCCAGGAGTCGAACCTGGCATCTTCTGATCCGTAGTCAGACGCGTTATCCATTGCGCCACTGGCCCAAGCTGTAGCTGCCTGAATGAGAAACGTACTCATTTCGATTCCCTCCATGAAACGCGCCACTGGACGCGAGCCAAGACCGAATTAAGAATTCAAAAGCACAGCAAAAAATTCGCCTGAATTCAAGTTTGGGATGCTGTGTCCATAGGTCGTTCTATTAGCCACAACTCTATGATGTTTTTATTTGCATTCATTTTACTGTGTTTGGCAGGCGTCCTAATCCAGAGAGTCATATATTGGTGCTTTGATCTAGTGAGCATTGATCTATCAATAAAATGTTCCTATTTACTCCCTCATTATGTCAGGCAGCAGGTATTCTTAAAAAAAACCAAAAAAAACATTCTGTTGAGAGGAAATATAGTCCAAAAATAATCCCTGACTGTTTTGCTTAATGAAAAAGTCCAATTTAGGTAGTTCAGAAAGAAATAGTTCTTTAAGCATTTTGAAAATGTGTTTAAGTCACATGTTCAGACATCAGTTTGAAATTCTTTCACCGTCTAGGTCAAAGAACAGAACAGAGTCTTGATGCATGTCCTCCTAGTAACTTGAGAAATGGTGCGATCATTCGGGAAGGTGGGTACTGGTTCGTATTTTGGCTATGTGGACTCAAGCTCAAAGCGCCTCCACCGTTGTGACGGCAGGTACAATGCCGGGATATCCTCTCGGATGAAGCGTGGTATCCAACGCGGAATCATGGTGTGACAAAACACCGCGTCATTTGGTTTTCCCACTGGCAACCTTCAAAACCATTTTCAGCTTTAAGCGGAACAGCAAACAACTTTTGCAATAGAGTAGTTTAAGCAATGGCATGACCAGTAAAAGCAAAGTGTGTATAGGCCATGCCGTGACCCGGATTCGAACCGGGGTTGCTGCGGCCACAACGCAGAGTACTAACCACTATACGATCACGGCAGTAGACGCTTGCAGGCGCGGGGAAAAGCATGTTTGCCCTGAAATTTAAACTACTGGATGAGGGCAGGGGCCACACTGGGAGCCGTTCGGCTTATTCTTCTTTCCTTCTGGTACCCATCACAATGGTGTACAGATTTAAGCTTTGTGAAAGTCAACTAACGTGCGATGCAAAAAACGCGGTCAAGGTCAAACTAAGCGTGTCATATTGATAGAACCATGCCATGATTCATATACCAAGTGCTGTGTCAAATGAGGGCCAACTTTGGATCCGTAGAAACACACCACTTTGCTCTCCCTGTAAGTTCATCAATGGCATTGTGCATCGGGTTGACTCAGGTCAAAAGGAGCCGAGCCAGCCAGGAGTCGAACCTAGAATCTTCTGATCCGTAGTCAGACGCGTTATCCATTGCGCCACTGGCCCAAACTGACGTCGCCTGAATGAGAGACTTATTCCGTCAACGACTCGTTCACTTTTATGCTCATCACGAGACGCGCCACTGGTCGCGAGCCACGACCGAACCTAGAATTCAAAAGCACTGCACAAAATTCACCTGGATTCAAGTTTGGGATGCTGTGTCCATAGGCCGTTCTATTAGCCACTACTCTATGATGTTTATTTTTGCAATCATTTTACGGTGTTCGGCAGGCATCCTAATCCAGAGAGTGATATAGTGGTGCTTTGATGTATTTATTAATTACATTTTTCTATTTACTACTCCATTAGGTCAGGCACCCGGTATTCCAAAAAAAATATATACAAATTTTTGTTGGGAGGAAATTTAGTCAGATATTATCACTGACTATTTTTCTTAATGCAAAAGTCTAATTTAGGTATTTCAGAAAGAAATTGGTATTTAAGCATTTTAAAAAGTTTGCTTGAGTAAGATGTGCAGACATCTCGTTGGAATGCTTTCACCGACTAGGTGCTAGAACCGAACAGAGTTTTGATGCATGTCCTCCTGGTAACCTGAGAAAAGGTTCAATTCAATTCAATTTATTTATATTGTATAGCACCTTTACCCATGAACATTGTCTCAAAGCAGCTTAACACAGATAATGCGGTGATAAAGAACGAATAAGAATGTTCTTTATAATTAGAACTTTGTCCATTATGAGCAAGCCGGTGGCAACTGTGGCAAGGAAAAACTCCCTGAGATGGCAAAGGGGAGAAACATTGAAACATTGAGGTTGAAATGGAAGGAACATTTGGGAAGGTGGTTAGTTTTTTTGGCTACGTGGACTCAAGCTCACAGCGCCTCCGCCGTTGTGACGGCTGCTACAATGCTGGAATATAGTCTCGAATGAAGCGTGATATCCGCCGCGGAATCTTGCAAGAAGAAGGTTTCCCAAAAGTGGGAGTCGAACCCGGGCCGCCTGGATGAAAACCAGGAATCCTAACCGCTAGACCATTTGGAAAACAGATGGCAAATTATGCTCACTAAGGGCTGTGTCAGATGAGGCCCAACTTTGGAGCCATCAAAACAGACCCTTTGATCTCAGTGTGTCAAAATGTGCCATTGTGCATAAGGTTGGATGAGGTCAAGAAGAGCAAAGCCAGCCAGGAGTCGAACCTGGCATCTTCTGATCCGTAGTCAGATGCGTTATCCATTGCGCCACTGGCCCAAGCTGGAGCCGCCTGAATGAGAAACATACTCATTTTGATTCCCTCCATGAAACGCGCCACTAGACGCGAGCCAAGACCAAATTAAGAATTCAAAAGCACAGCAAAAAATTCGCCTGAATTCAAGTTTGGGATGCTGTGTCCATAGGTCGTTCTATTAGCCACTACTCTATGATGTTTTTATTTGCATTCATTTTACTGTGTTTGGCAGGCGTCCTAATCCAGAGAGTCATATATTGGTGCTTTGATCTAGTGAGCATTGATCTATCAATAAAATGTTCCTATTTACTCCCTCATTATGTCAGGCAGCAGGTATTCTTAAAAAAAAACAAAAAAAACATTCTGTTGAGAGGAAATATAGTCAAAAAATAATCCCTGACTGTTTTGCTTAATGAAAAAGTCCAATTTAGGTAGTTCAGAAAGAAATAGTTCTTTAAGCATTTAGAAAATTTGTTTAAGTCACATGTTCAGACATCAGTTTGAAATTCTTTCACCGTCTAGGTCAAAGAACAGAACAGAGTCTTGATGCATGTCCTCCTAGTAACTTGAGAAATGGTGCGATCATTCGGGAAGGTGGGTACTGGTTCGTATTTTGGCTATGTGGACTCAAGCTCAAAGCGCCTCCACCGTTGTGACGGCAGGTACAACGCCGGGATATCCTCTCGGATGAAGCGTGGTCTCCAACGCGGAATCATGGTGTGACAAAACACCGCGTCATTTGGTTTTCCCACTGGCAACCTTCAAAACCATTTTCAGCTTTAAGCGGAACAGCAAACAACTTTTGCAATAGAGTAGTTTAAGCAATGGCATGACCAGTAAAAGCAAAGTGTGTAAAGGCCATGCCGTGACCCGGATTCGAACCGGGGTTGCTGCGGCCACAACGCAGAGTACTAACCACTATACGATCACGGCAGTAGATGCTTGCAGGCGCGGGGAAAAGCATGTTTGCGCTGGAATTTAAACTACTGGCTGAGGGCAGGGGGCACACTGGGAGCCGTTTGGCTCATTCTTCTTTCCTTCTGGTACCCATCACAATGGTGTACAGATTTAAGCTTTGTGAAAGTCAACTAACGTGCGATGCAAAAAACGCGGTCAAGGTCAAACTAAGCGTGTCATATTGATAGAACCATGCCATGATTCATATACCAAGTGCTGTGTCAAATGAGGGCCAACTTTGGATCCGTAGAAACACACCACTTTGCTCTCCCTGTAAGTTCATCAATGGCATTGTGCATCGGGTTGACTCAGGTCAAAAGGAGCCGAGCCAGCCAGGAGTCGAACCTAGAATCTTCTGATCCGTAGTCAGACGCGTTATCCATTGCGCCACGTGCCCAAACTGACGTCGCCTGAATGAGAGACTTATTCCGGCAACGACTCGTTCACTTTTATGCTCATCACGAGACGCGCCACTGGTCGCGAGCCACGACCGAACCTAGAATTCAAAAGCACTGCACAAAATTCACCTGGATTCAAGTTCGGGATGCTGTGTCCATAGGACGTTCTATTAGCCACTACTCTATAATGTTTATTTTTGCAATCATTTTACGGTGTTCGGCAGGCATCCTAATCCAGAGAGTCATATAGTGGTGCTTTGATGTATTTATTAATTACATTTTTCTATTTACTACTCCATTAGGTCAGGCACCCGGTATTCCAAAAAAAATATATACAAATTTTGTTGGGAGGAAATTTAGTCAGATATTATCACTGACTATTTTTCTTAATGCAAAAGTCTAATTTAGGTATTACAGAAAGAAATTGGTATTTAAGCATTTTAAAAAGTTTGCTTGAGTAAGATGTGCAGACATCTCGTTGGAATGCTTTCACCGACTAGGTGCTAGAACAGAACAGAGTCTTGATGCATGTCCTCCTGGTAACCTGAGAAGTGGTTCAATTCAATTCAATTTATTTATATTGTATAGCACCTTTACCCATGAACATTGTCCCAAAGCAGCTTAACACAGATAATGCGGTGATAAAGAACGAATAAGAATGTTCTTTATAATCAGAACTTTGTCCCTTATGAGCAAGCCGGTGGCAACTGTGGCAAGGAAAAACTCCCTGAGATGGCAGAGGGGAGAAACATTGAAACATTGAGGTTGAAATGGAAGGACCATTTGGGAAGGTGGTTAGTTTTTTTGGCTACGTGGACTCAAGCTCACAGCGCCTCCGCCGTTGTGACGGCTGCTACAATGCCGGGATATAGTCTCGAATGAAGCGTGATATCCGCCGCGGAATCTTGCAAGAAGAAGGTTTCCCAAACCGGGAGTCGAACCCGGGCCGCCTGGGTGAAAACCAGGAATCCTAACCGTTAGACCATTTGGGAAACAGATGGCAAATTATGCTCACTAAGGGCTGTGTCATATGAGGCCCAACTTTGGAGCCATCAAAACAGACCCTTTGATCTCAGTGTGTCAAAATGTACCATTGTGCATAAGGTTGGATGAGGTCAAGAAGAGCAGAGCCAGCCAGGAGTCGAACCTGGCATCTTCTGATCCGTAGTCAGATGCGTTGTCCATTGCGCCACTGGCCCAAGCTGGAGCCGTCTGAATGAGAAACTTACTAATTTCGATTCCCTCCATGAAACGCGCCACTGGACGCGAGCCAAGACCAAATTAAGAATTCAAAAGCACAGCAAAAAATTCGCCTGAATTCAAGTTTGGGATGCTGTGTCCATAGGTCGTTCTATTAGCCACTACTCTATGATGGTTTTATTTGCATTCATTTTACTGTGTTTGGCAGGCGTCCTAATCCAGAGAGTCATATATTGGTGCTTTGATCTAGTGAGCATTGATCTATCAATAAAATGTTCCTATTTACTCCCTCATTATGTCAGGCAGCAGGTATTCTTAAAAAAAAACAAAAAAAACATTCTGTTGTGAGGAAATATAGTCCAAAAATAATCCCTGACTGTTTTGCTTAATGAAAAAGTCCAATTTAGGTAGTTCAGAAAGAAATAGTTCTTTAAGCATTTTGAAAATGTGTTTAAGTCACATGTTCAGACATCAGTTTGAAATTCTTTCACCGTCTAGGTCAAAGAACAGAACAGAGTCTTGATGCATGTCCTCCTAGTAACTTGAGAAATAGTGCGATCATTCGGGAAGGTGGGTACTGGTTCGTATTTTGGCTATGTGGACTCAAGCTCAAAGCGCCTCCACCGTTGTGACGGCAGGTACAACGCCGGGATATCCTCTCGGATGAAGCGTGGTATCCAACGCGGAATCATGGTGTGACAAAACACCGCGTCATTTGGTTTTCCCACTGGCAACCTTCAAAACCATTTTCAGCTTTAAGCGGAACAGCAAACAACTTTTGCAATAGAGTAGTTTAAGCAATGGCATGACCAGTAAAAGCAAAGTGTGTAAAGGCCATGCCGTGACCCGGATTCGAACCGGGGTTGCTGCGGCCACAACGCAGAGTACTAACCACTATACGATCACGGCAATAGACGCTTGCAGGCGCGGGAAAAGCATGTTTGCCCTGAAATTTAAACTACTGGATGAGGGCAGGGCCACACTGGGAGCCGTTCGGCTTATTCTTCTTTCCTTCTGGTACCCATCACAATGGTGTACAGATTTAAGCTTTGTGAAAGTCAACTAATGAGCGATGCAAAAAACGCGGTCAAGGTCAAACTAAGCGTGTCATATTGATAGAACCATGCCATGATTCATATACCAAGTGCTGTGTCAAATGAGGGCCAACTTTGGATCCGTAGAAACACACCACTTTGCTCTCCCTGTAAGTTCATCAATGGCATTGTGCATCGGGTTGACTCAGGTCAAAAGGAGCCGAGCCAGCCAGGAGTCGAACCTAGAATCTTCTGATCCGTAGTCAGACGCGTTATCCATTGCGCCACTGGCCCAAACTGACGTCGCCTGAATGAGAGACTTATTCCGGCAACGACTCGTTCACTTTTATGCTCATCACGAGACACGCCACTGGTCGCGAGCCACGACCGAACCTAGAATTCAAAAGCACTGCACAAAATTCACCTGGATTCAAGTTTGGGATGCTGTGTCCATAGGCCGTTCTATTAGCCACTACTCTATGATGTTTATTTTTGCAATCATTTTACGGTGTTCGGCAGGCATCCTAATCCAGAGAGTGATATAGTGGTGCTTTGATGTATTACTGAATTACATTTTTCTATTTACTACTCCATTAGGTCAGGCACCCGGTATTCCAAAAAAAATATATACAAATTTTTGTTAGGGGGAAATTTAGTCAGATATTATCACTGACTATTTTTCTTAATGCAAAAGTCTAATTTAGGTATTTCAGAAAGAAATTGGTATTTAAGCATTTTAAAAAGTTTGCTTGAGTAAGATGTGCAGACATCTCGTTGGAATGCTTTCACCGACTAGGTGCTAGAACAGAACAGAGTCTTGATGCATGTCCTCCTGGTAACCTGAGAAGTGGTTCAATTCAATTCAATTTATTTATATTGTATAGCACCTTTACCCATGAACATTGTCTCAAAGCAGCTTAACACAGATAATGCGGTGATAAAGAACGAATAAGAATGTTCTTTATAATTAGAACTTTGTCCATTATGAGCAAGCCGGTGGCAACTGTGGCAAGGAAAAACTCCCTGAGATGGCAGAGGGGAGAAACATTGAAACATTGAGGTTGAAATGGAAGGAACATTTGGGAAGGTGGTTAGTTTTTTTGGCTACGTGGATTCAAGCTCACAGCGCCTCCGCCGTTGTGACGGCTGCTACAATGCCGGGATATAGTCTCGAATGAAGCGTGATATCCGCCGTGGAATCTTGCAAGAAAAAGGTTTCCCAAACCAGGAGTCGAACCCGGGCCACCTGGGTGAAAACCAGGAATCCTAACCGCTAGACCATCTGGGAAACAGATGGCAAATTATGCTCACTAAGGGCTCTGTCAAATGAGGCCCAACTTTGGAGCCATCAAAACAGAACCTTTGATCTCAGTGTGTCAAAATGTGCCATTGTGCATAAGGTTGGATGAGGTCAAGAAGAGCAGAGCCAGCCAGGAGTCGAACCTGGAATCTTCTGATCCGTAGTCAGATGCGTTATCCATTGCGCCACTGGACCAAGCAGGAGCCCCTGAATGAGAAACGTACTCATTTTGATTCCCTCCATGAAACGCGCCACTAGACACGAGCCAAGATCAAATTAAGAATTCAAAAGCACAGCAAAAATTTGCCTGAATTCAAGTTTGGGATGCTGTGTCCATAGGTCGTTCTATTAGCCACAACTCTATGATGTTTTTATTTGCATTCATTTTACTGTGTTTGGCAGGCGTCCTAATCCAGAGAGTCATATATTGGTGCTTTGATCTAGTGAGCATTGATCTATCAATAAAATGTTCCTATTTACTCCCTCATTATGTCAGGCAGCAGGTATTCTTAAAAAAACAAAACAAAAAAAACATTCTGTTGAGAGGAAATATAGTCAAAAATAATCCCTGACTGTTTTGCTTAATGAAAAAGTCCAATTTAGGTAGTTCAGAAAGAAATAGTTCTTTAAGCATTTAGAAAATTTGTTTAAGTCACATGTTCAGACATCAGTTTGAAATTCTTTCACCGTCTAGGTCAAAGAACAGAACAGAGTCTTGATGCATGTCCTCCTAGTAACTTGAGAAATGGTGCGATCATTCGGGAAGGTGGGTACTGGTTCGTATTTTGGCTATGTGGACTCAAGCTCAAAGCGCCTCCACCGTTGTGACGGCAGGTACAACGCCGGGATATCCTCTCGGATGAAGCGTGATATCCAACGCGGAATCATGTTGTGACAAAACACCGCGTCATTTGGTTTTCCCACTGGCAACCTTCAAAACCATTTTCAGCTTTAAGCGGAACAGCAAACAACTTTTGCAATAGAGTAGTTTAAGCATGGCATGACCAGTAAAAGCAAAGTGTGTAAAGGCCATGCCGTGACCCGGATTCGAACCGGGGTTGCTGCGGCCACAACGCAGAGTACTAACCACTATACGATCACGGCAATAGACGCTTGCAGGCGCGGGGAAAAGCATGTTTGCCCTGAAATTTAAACTACTGGATGAGGGCAGGGGCCACACTGGGAGCCGTTCGGCTTATTCTTCTTTCCTTCTGGTACCCATCACAATGGTGTACAGATTTAAGCTTTGTGAAAGTCAACTAATGAGCGATGCAAAAAACGCGGTCAAGGTCAAACTAAGCGTGTCATATTGATAGAACCATGCCATGATTCATATACCAAGTGCTGTGTCAAATGAGGGCCAACTTTGGATCCGTAGAAACACACCACTTTGCTCTCCCTGTAAGTTCATCAATGGCATTGTGCATCGGGTTGACTCAGGTCAAAAGGAGCCGAGCCAGCCAGGAGTCGAACCTAGAATCTTCTGATCCGTAGTCAGACGCGTTATCCATTGCGCCACTGGCCCAAACTGACGTCGCCTGAATGAGAGACTTATTCCGGCAACGACTCGTTCACTTTTATGCTCATCACGAGACACGCCACTGGTCGCGAGCCACGACCGAACCTAGAATTCAAAAGCACTGCACAAAATTCACCTGGATTCAAGTTTGGGATGCTGTGTCCATAGGCCGTTCTATTAGCCACTACTCTATGATGTTTATTTTTGCAATCATTTTACGGTGTTCGGCAGGCATCCTAATCCAGAGAGTGATATAGTGGTGCTTTGATGTATTACTGAATTACATTTTTCTATTTACTACTCCATTAGGTCAGGCACCCGGTATTCCAAAAAAAATATATACAAATTTTTGTTAGGGGGAAATTTAGTCAGATATTATCACTGACTATTTTTCTTAATGCAAAAGTCTAATTTAGGTATTTCAGAAAGAAATTGGTATTTAAGCATTTTAAAAAGTTTGCTTGAGTAAGATGTGCAGACATCTCGTTGGAATGCTTTCACCGACTAGGTGCTAGAACAGAACAGAGTCTTGATGCATGTCCTCCTGGTAACCTGAGAAGTGGTTCAATTCAATTCAATTTATTTATATTGTATAGCACCTTTACCCATGAACATTGTCTCAAAGCAGCTTAACACAGATAATGCGGTGATAAGAACGAATAAGAATGTTCTTTATAATTAGAACTTTGTCCATTATGAGCAAGCCGGTGGCAACTGTGGCAAGGAAAAACTCCCTGAGATGGCAGAGGGGAGAAACATTGAAACATTGAGGTTGAAATGGAAGGAACATTGGGAAGGTGGTTAGTTTTTTTGGCTACGTGGATTCAAGCTCACAGCGCCTCCGCCGTTGTGACGGCTGCTACAATGCCGGGATATAGTCTCGAATGAAGCGTGATATCCGCCGTGGAATCTTGCAAGAAAAAGGTTTCCCAAACCAGGAGTCGAACCCGGGCCACCTGGGTGAAAACCAGGAATCCTAACCGCTAGACCATCTGGGAAACAGATGGCAAATTATGCTCACTAAGGGCTCTGTCAAATGAGGCCCAACTTTGGAGCCATCAAAACAGAACCTTTGATCTCATGTGTCAAAATGTGCCATTGTGCATAAGGTTGGATGAGGTCAAGAGAGCAGAGCAGCCAGGAGTCGAACCTGGAATCTTCTGATCCGTAGTCAGATGCGTTATCCATTGCGCCACTGGACCAAGCAGGAGCCGCCTGAATGAGAAACGTACTCATTTTGATTCCCTCATGAAACGCGCCACTAGACACGAGCCAAGATCAAATTAAGAATTCAAAAGCACAGCAAAAAATTTGCCTGAATTCAAGTTTGGGATGCTGTGTCCATAGTCGTTCTATTAGCCACAACTCTATGATGTTTTATTTGCATTCATTTTACTGTGTTTGGCAGGCGTCTAATCCAGAGAGTCATATATTGGTGCTTTGATCTAGTGAGCATTGATCTATCAATAAAATGTTCCTATTTACTCCCTCATTATGTCAGGCAGCAGGTATTCTTAAAAAAAAAAACAAAAAAAACATTCTGTTGAGAGGAAATATAGTCAAAAATAATCCCTGATGTTTTGCTTAATGAAAAAGTCCAATTTAGGTAGTTCAGAAAGAAATAGTTCTTTAAGCATTTAGAAAATTTGTTTAAGTCACATGTTCAGACATCAGTTTGAAATTCTTTCACCGTCTAGGTCAAAGACAGAACAGAGTCTTGATGCATGTCCTCCTAGTAATTGAGAATGGTGCGATCATTCGGGAAGGTGGGTACTGGTTCGTATTTGGCTATGTGGACTCAAGCTCAAAGCGCTCCACCGTTGTGACGGCAGGTACAACGCCGGATATCTCTCGGATGAAGCGTGATATCCAACGCGGAATCATGTTGTGACAAAACACCGCGTCATTTGGTTTCCCACTGGCAACTTCAAACATTTTCAGCTTTAAGCGGAACAGCAACAACTTTTGCATAGAGTAGTTTAAGCAATGGCATGACCAGTAAAAGCAAAGTGTGTAAAGGCATGCCGTGACCCGGATTCGAACGGGGTTGCTGCGGCCACAACGCAGAGTACTAACCACTATACGATCACGGCAGTAGACGCTTGCAGGCGCGGGGAAAAGCATGTTTGCCCTGGAATTTAAACTACTGGCTGAGGCAGGGGCCACACTGGGAGCCGTTCGGCTCATTCTTCTTTCCTTCTGGTACCCATCACAATGGTGTACAGATTTAAGCTTTGTGAAAGTCAACTAACGAGCGATGCAAAAAACGCGGTCAAGGTCAAACTAAGCGTGTCATATTGATAGAACCATGCCATGATTCATATACCAAGTGCTGTGTCAAATGAGGGCCAACTTTGGATCCATAGAAACACACCACTTTGCTCTCCCTGTAAGTTCATCAATGGCATTTTGCATCGGGTTGACTCAGGTCAAAAGGAGCCGAGCCAGCCAGGAGTCAAAGCTAGAATCTTCTGATCCGTAGTCAGACACGTTATCCATTGCGCCACTGGCCCAAACTGACGTCGCCTGAATGAGAGACTTATTCCGGCAACGACTCGTTCACTTTTATGCTCATCACGAGACGCGCCACTGGTCGCGAGCCACGACCGAACCTAGAATTCAAAAGCACTGCACAAAATTCACCTGGATTCAAGTTCGGGATGCTGTGTCCATAGGCCGTTCTATTAGCCACTACTCTATGATGTTTATTTTTGCAATCATTTTACGGTGTTCGCAGGCATCCTAATCCAGAGAGTCATATAGTGGTGCTTTTGTATTTATTAATTACATTTTTCTATTTACTACTCCAGTGCGCGAGCACATCGCGAGGCTCAGGTCTCTCCAGAATCTGCAATTTTGCGGTATTTCTGTTGCTCATATCGGGTCTGTTCGTGCAGAACAACTAAGGGCTGTGTCAGATGAGGCCCAACTTTGGATCAAAACAGACCCTTTGATCTCAGTGTGTCAAAATGTGCCATTGTGCATAAGGTTGGATGAGGTCAAGAAGAGCAGAGCCAGCCAGGAGTCGAACCTGGCATCTTCTGATCCGTAGTCAGACGCGTTATCCATTGCGCCACTGGCCCAAACTGAGGTCGCCTGAATGAGAGACTTACTCATTTCGATTCCCTCCATGAAACGCGCCACTGGACGCGAGCCAAGATTGAATTAAGAATTCAAAAGCACAGCAAAAAATTCGCCTGAATTCAAGTTTGGGATGCTGTTTCCATAGGTCGTTCTATTAGCCACAACTCTATGATGTTTTTATTTGCATTCATTTTACTGTGTTTGGCAGGCGTCCTAATCCAGAGAGTCATATATTGGTGCTTTGATCTAGTGAGCATTGATCTATCAATAAAATGTTCCTATTTACTCCCTCATTATGTCAGGCAGCAGGTATTCTTAAAAAAAAAACATTCTGTTGAGAGGAAATATAGTCCAAAAATAATCCTGACTGTTTTGCTTAATGAAAAGTCCAATTTAGGTAGTTCAGAAAAAATATTTCTTTAAGCATTTAGAAAATGTGTTTAAGTCAGATGTTCAGACATCAGTTTGAAATTCTTTCACCGTCTAGGTCAAAGAACAGAACAGAGTCTTGATGCATGTCCTCCTAGTAACTTGAGAAATGGTGCGATCATTCGGGAAGGTGGGTACTGGTTCGTATTTTGGCTATGTGGACTCAAGCTCAAAGCGCCTCCACTGTTGTGACGGCAGGTACAACGCCGGGATATCCTCTCGGATGAAGCGTGGTATCCAACGCGGAATCATGTTGTGACAAAACACCGCGTCATTTGGTTTTCCCACTGGCAACCTTCAAAACCATTTTCAGCTTTAAGTGGAACAGCAAACAACTTTTGCAATAGAGTAGTTTAAGCAATGGCATGACCAGTAAAAGCACAGTGTGTAAAGGCCATGCCGTGACCCGGATTTGAACCGGGGTTGCTGCGGCCACAACGCAGAGTACTAACCACTATACGATCACGGCAGTAGACGCTTGCATGCGCGGGGAAAAGCATGTTTGCCCTGGAATTTAAACTACTGGATGAGGGCAGGGGCCACACTGGGAGCCGTTCGGCTCATTCTTCTTTCCTTCTGGTACCCATCACAATGGTGTACAGATTTAAGCTTTGTGAAAGTCAACTAACGAGCGATGCAAAAACGCGGTCAAGGTCAAACTAAGCGTGTCATATTGATAGAACCATGCATGATTCATATACCAAGTGCTGTGTCAAATGAGGGCCAACTTTGGATCCGTAGAAACACACCACTTTGCTCTCCCTGTAAGTTATCAATGGCATTGTGCATCGGGTTGACTCAGGTCAAAAGGAGCCGAGCCAGCCAGGAGTCGAACCTAGAATCTTCTGATCCGTAGTCAGACGCGTTATCCATTGCGCCACTGCCCAAACTGACGTCGCCTGAATGAGAGACTTATTCCGGCAACGACTCGTTCACTTTATGCTCATCACGAGACGCGCCACTGGTCGCGAGCCACGACCGAACCTAGAATTCAAAAGCACTGCACAAAATTCACCTGGATTCAAGTTCGGGATGCTGTGTCCATAGGCCGTTCTATTAGCCACTACTCTATGATGTTTATTTTTGCAATCATTTTACGGTGTTCGGCAGGCATCCTAATCCAGAGAGTGATATAGTGGTGCTTTGATGTATTTATTAATTACATTTTTCTATTTACTACTCCATTAGGTCAGGCACCCGGTATTCCAAAAAAAATATATACAAATTTTGTTGGGAGGAAATTTAGTCAGATATTATCACTGACTATTTTTCTTAATGCAAAAGTCTAATTTAGGTATTTCAGAAAGAAATTGGTATTTAAGCATTTTAAAAAGTTTGCTTGAGTAAGATGTGCAGACATCTCGTTGGAATGCTTTCACCGACTAGGTGCTAGAACAGAACAGAGTCTTGATGCATGTCCTCCTGGTAACCTGAGAAGTGGTTCAATTCAATTCAATTTATTTATATTGTATAGCACCTTTACCAATGAACATTGTTTCAAAGCAGCTTAACACAGATAATGCGGTGATAAAGAACGAATAAGAATGTTCTTTATAATCAGAACTTTGTCCCTTATGAGCAAGCCGGTGGCAACTGTGGCAAGGAAAAACTCCCTGAGATGGCAGAGGGGAGAAACATTGAAACATTGAGGTTGAAATGGAAGGACCATTTGGGAAGGTGGTTAGTTTTTTTGGCTACGTGGACTCAAGCTCACAGCGCCTCCGCCGTTGTGACGGCTGCTACAATGCCGGGATATAGTCTCGAATGATGCGTGATATCCGCCGCGGAATCTTGCAAGAAGAAGGTTTCCCAAATCGGGAGTCGAACCCGGGCCGCCTGGGTGAAAACCAGGAATCCTAACCTTAGACCATTTGGAAACAGATGGCAAATTATGCTCACTAAGGGCTGTGTCAATGAGGCCCAACTTTGGAGCCATCAAAAAAGACCCTTTGATCTCAGTGTGTCAAAATGTGCCATTGTGCATAAGGTTGGATGAGGTCAAGAAGAGCAGAGCCAGCCAGGAGTCGAACCTGGAATCTTCTGATCCGTAGTCAGATGCGTTATCCATTGCGCCACTGGCCTAAGCAGGAGCCGCCTGAATGAGAAACGTACTCATTTTGATTCCCTCCATGAAACGCGCCACTGGACCCGAGCCAAGATCAAATTAAGAATTCAAAAGCACAGCAAAAAATTTGCCTGAATTCAAGTTTGGGATGCTGTGTCCATAGGTCGTTCTATTAGCCACTACTCTATGATGTTTTTATTTGCATTCATTTTACTGTGTTTGGCAGGCGTCCTAATCCAGAGAGTCATATATTGGTGCTTTGATCTAGTGAGCATTGATCTATCAATAAAATGTTCCTATTTACTCCCTCATTATGTCAGGCAGCAGGTATTCTTAAAAAAAAAACAAAAAAAACATTCTGTTGAGAGGAAATATAGTCAAAAATAATCCCTGACTGTTTTGCTTAATGAAAAGTCCAATTTAGGTAGTTCAGAAAGAAATAGTTCTTTAAGCATTTGAAAATTTGTTTAAGTCACATGTTCAGACATCAGTTTGAAATTCTTTCACCGTCTAGGTCAAAGAACAGAACAGAGTCTTGATGCATGTCCTCCTAGTAACTTGAGAAATGGTGCGATCATTCGGGAAGGTGGGTACTGGTTCGTATTTTGGCTATGTGGACTCAAGCTCAAAGCGCCTCCACCGTTGTGACGGCAGGTACAACGCCGGGATATCCTCTCGGATGAAGCGTGTATCCAACGCGGAATCATGTGTGACAAAACACCGCGTCATTTGGTTTTCCCACTGGCAACCTTCAAAACCATTTTCAGCTTTAAGCGGAACAGCAAACAACTTTTGCAATAGAGTAGTTTAAGCAATGGCATGACCAGTAAAAGCAAAGTGTGTAAAGGCCATGCCGTGACCCGGATTCGAACCGGGGTTGCTGCGGCCACAACGCAGAGTACGAACCACTATACGATCACGGCAGTAGACGCTAGGTGGCGCGGGGAAAAGCATGTTTGCCCTGAAATTTAAACTACTGGCTGAGGGCAGGGGCCACACTGGGAGCCGTTCGGCTTATTCTTCTTTCCTTCTGGTACCCATCACAATGGTGTACAGATTTAAGCTTTGTGAAAGTCAACTAACGAGCGATGCAAAAAACGCGGTCAAGGTTAAACTAAGCGTGTCATATTATTAGAACCATGCCATGATTCATATACCAAGTGCTGTGTCAAATGAGGGCCAACTTTGGATCCGTAGAAACACACCACTTTGCTCTCCCTGTAAGTTCATCAATGGCATTGTGCATCGGGTTGACTCAGGTCAAAAGGAGCCGAGCCAGCCAGGAGTCGAACTAGAATCTTCTGATCCGTAGTCAGACCGTTATCCATTGCGCCACTGGCCCAAACTGACGTCGCCTGAATGAGAGACTTATTCCGGCAACGACTCGTTCACTTTTATGCTCATCACGAGACCGCCACTGGTCGCGAGCCACGACCGAACCTAGAATTCAAAAGCACTGCACAAAATTCACCTGGATTCAAGTTGGGATGCTGTGTCCATAGGCCGTTCTATTAGCCACTACTCTATGATGTTTATTTTTGCAATCATTTTACGGTGTTCGGCAGGCATCCTAATCCAGAGAGTGATATAGTGGTGCTTTGATGTATTTATTAATTACATTTTTCTATTTACTACTCCATTAGGTCAGGCACCCGGTATTCCAAAAAAAATATATACAAATTTTGTTGGAGGAAATTTAGTCAGATATTATCACTGACTATTTTCTTAATGCAAAAGTCTAATTTAGGTATTTCAGAAAGAAATTGGTATTTAAGCATTTTAAAAAGTTTGCTTGAGTAAGATGTGCAGACATCTCGTTGGAATGCTTTCACCGACTAGGTGCTAGAACAGAACAGAGTCTTGATGCATGTCCTCCTGGTAACCTGAGAAGTGGTTCAATTCAATTCAATTTATTTATATTGTATAGCACTTTACCATGAACATTGTTCAAAGCAGCTTAACACAGATAATGCGGTGATAAAGAACGAATAAGAATGTTCTTTATAATCAGAACTTTGTCCTTATGAGCAAGCCGGTGGCAACTGTGGCAAGGAAAAACTCCCTGAGATGGCAGAGGGGAGAAACATTGAAACATTGAGGTTGAAATGGAAGGACCATTTGGGAAGGTGGTTAGTTTTTTTGGCTACGTGGACTCAAGCTCACAGCGCCTCCGCCGTTGTGACGGCTGCTACAATGCCGGGATATAGTCTCGAATGAAGCGTGATATCCGCCGCGGAATCTTGCAAGAAGAAGGTTCCCAAATCGGGAGTCGAACCCGGGCCGCCTGGGTGAAAACCAGGAATCCTAACCGTTAGACCATTTGGGAAACAGATGGCAAATTATGCTCACTAAGGGCTCTGTCAATGAGGCCCAACTTTGGAGCCATCAAACAGACCCTTTGATCTCAGTGTGTCAAAATGTGCCATTGTGCATAAGGTTGGATGAGGTCAAGAAGAGCAGAGCCAGCCAGGAGTCGAACCTGGATCTTCTGATCCGTAGTCAGATGGTTATCCATTGCGCCACTGGCCAAGCAGGAGCCGCTGAATGAGAAACTTACTAATTTGATTCCCTCCATGAAACGCGCCACTGGACCCGAGCCAAGACCGAATTAAGAATTCAAAAGCACAGCAAAAAATTCGCCTGAATTCAAGTTTGGGATGCTGTGTCCATAGGTCGTTCTATTAGCCACTACTCTATGATGTTTTTATTTGCATTCATTTTACTGTGTTTGGCAGGCGTCCTAATCCAGAGAGTCATATATTGGTGCTTTGATCTAGTGAGCATTGATCTATCAATAAAATGTTCCTATTTACTCCCTCATTATGTCAGGCAGCAGGTATTCTTAAAAAAAAACAAAAAAAACATTCTGTTGAGAGGAAATATAGTCAAAAATAATCCCTGACTGTTTTCCTTAATGAAAAAGTCCAATTTAGGTAGTTCAGAAAGAAATAGTTCTTTAAGCATTTTGAAAATTTGTTTAAGTCACATGTTCAGACATCAGTTTGAAATTCTTTCACCGTCTAGGTCAAAGAACAGAACAGAGTCTTGATGCATGTCCTCCTAGTAACTTGAGAAATAGTGCGATCATTCGGGAAGGTGGGTACTGGTTCGTATTTTGGCTATGTGGACTCAAGCTCAAAGCGCCTCCACCGTTGTCACGGCAGGTACAACGCCGGGATATCCTCTCGGATGAAGCGTGGTATCCAACGCGGAATCATGGTGTGACAAAACACCGCGTCATTTGGTTTTCCCACTGGCAACCTTCAAAACCATTTTCAGCTTTAAGCGGAACAGCAAACAACTTTTGCAATAGAGTAGTTTAAGCAATGGCATGACCAGTAAAAGCAAAGTGTGTAAAGGCCATGCCGTGACCCGGATTCGAACCGGGGTTGCTGCGGCCACAACGCAGAGTACGAACCACTATACGATCACGGCAGTAGACGCTAGGTGGCGCGGGGAAAAGCATGTTTGCCCTGAAATTTAAACTACTGGCTGAGGGCAGGGGCCACACTGGGAGCCGTTCGGCTTATTCTTCTTTCCTTCTGGTACCCATCACAATGGTGTACAGATTTAAGCTTTGTGAAAGTCAACTAACGAGCGATGCAAAAAACGCGGTCAAGGTTAAACTAAGCGTGTCATATTATTAGAACCATGCCATGATTCATATACCAAGTGCTGTGTCAAATGAGGGCCAACTTTGGATCCGTAGAAACACACCACTTTGCTCTCCCTGTAAGTTCATCAATGGCATTGTGCATCGGGTTGACTCAGGTCAAAAGGAGCCGAGCCAGCAAGGAGTCGAACCTAGAATCTTCTGATCCGTAGTCAGACGCGTTATCCATTGCGCCACTGGCCCAAACTGACGTCGCCTGAATGAGAGACTTATTCCGGCAACGACTCGTTCACTTTTATGCTCATCACGAGACACGCCACTGGTCGCGAGCCACGACCGAACCTAGAATTCAAAAGCACTGCACAAAATTCACCTGGATTCAAGTTTGGGATGCTGTGTCCATAGGCCGTTCTATTAGCCACTACTCTATGATGTTTATTTTTGCAATCATTTTACGGTGTTCGGCAGGCATCCTAATCCAGAGAGTGATATAGTGGTGCTTTGATGTATTTATTAATTACATTTTTCTATTTACTACTCCATTAGGTCAGGCACCCGGTATTCCAAAAAAAATATATACAAATTTTTGTTAGGAGGAAATTTAGTCAGATATTATCACTGACTATTTTTCTTAATGCAAAAGTCTAATTTAGGTATTTCAGAAAGAAATTGGTTTTTAAGCATTTTAAAAAGTTTGCTTGAGTAAGATGTGCAGACATCTCGTTGGAATGCTTTCACCGACTAGGTGCTAGAACAGAACAGAGTCTTGATGCATGTCCTCCTGGTAACCTGAGAAGTGGTTCAATTCAATTCAATTTATTTATATTGTATAGCACCTTTACCCATGAACATTGTCTCAAAGCAGCTTAACACAGATAATGCGGTGATAAAGAACGAATAAGAATGTTCTTTATAATCAGAACTTTGTCCCTTATGAGCAAGCCGGTGGCAACTGTGGCAAGGAAAAACTCCCTGAGATGGCAGAGGGGAGAAACATTGAAACATTGAGGTTGAAATGGAAGGACCATTTGGGAAGGTGGTTAGTTTTTTTGGCTACGTGGACTCAAGCTCACAGCGCCTCCGCCGTTGTGACGGCTGCTACAATGCCGGGATATAGTCTCGAATGAAGCGTGATATCCGCCGCGGAATCTTGCAAGAAGAAGGTTCCCAAATCGGGAGTGGACCCGGGCCGCCTGGGTGAAAACCAGGAATCCTAACCGCTAGACCATTTGGGAAACAGATGGCAAATTATGCTCACTAAGGGCTCTGTCAAATGAGGCCCAACTTTGGAGCCATCAAAACAGACCCTTTGATCTCAGTGTGTCAAAATGTGCCATTGTGCATAAGGTTGGATGAGGTCAAGAAGAGCAGAGCCAGCCAGGAGTCGAACCTGGCATCTTCTGATCCGTAGTCAGATGCGTTATCCATTGCGCCACTGGCCCAAGCAGGAGCCACCTGAATGAGAAACGTACTCATTTCGATTCCCTCCATGAAACGCGCCACTGGACGCGAGCCAAGACCGAATTAAGAATTCAAAAGCACAGCAAAAAATTCGCCTGAATTCAAGTTTGGGATGCTGTGTCCATAGGTCGTTCTATTAGCCACTACTCTATGATGTTTTTATTTGCATTCATTTTACTGTGTTTGGCAGGCGTCCTAATCCATAGAGTCATATATTGGTGCTTTGATCTAGTGAGCATTGATCTATCAATAAAATGTTCCTATTTACTCCCTCATTATGTCAGGCAGCAGGTATTCTTAAAAAAAAACAAAAAAACATTTTGTTGAGAGGAAATATAGTCCAAAAATAATCCCTGACTGTTTTGCTTAATGAAAAAGTCCAATTTAGGTAGTTCAGAAAGAAATAGTTCTTTAAGCATTTTGAAAATGTGTTTAAGTCACATGTTCAGACATCAGTTTGAAATTCTTTCACCGTCTAGGTCAAAGAACAGAACAGAGTCTTGATGCATGTCCTCCTAGTAACTTGAGAAATGGTGCGATCATTCGGGAAGGTGGGTACTGGTTCGTATTTTGGCTATGTGGACTCAAGCTCAAAGCGCCTCCACCGTTGTGACGGCAGGTACAACGCCGGGATATCCTCTCGGATGAAGCGTGGTATCCAACGCGGAATCATGGTGTGACAAAACACCGCGTCATTTGGTTTTCCCACTGGCAACCTTCAAAACCATTTTCAGCTTTAAGCGGAACAGCAAACAACTTTTGCAATAGAGTAGTTTAAGCAATGGCATGACCAGTAAAAGCAAAGTGTGTAAAGGCCATGCCGTGACCCGGATTCGAACCGGGGTTGCTGCGGCCACGACGCAGAGTACTAACCACTATACGATCACGGCAGTAGACGCTGGCAGGTGCGGGGAAAAGCATGTTTGCCCTGGAATTTAAACTACTGGATGAGGGCAGGGGCCACACTGGGAGCCGTTCGGCTCATTCTTCTTTCCTTCTGGTACCCATCACAATGGTGTACAGATTTAAGCTTTGTGAAAGTCAACTAACGAGCGATGCAAAAAACGCGGTCAAGGTCAAACTAAGCGTGTCATATTGATAGAACCATGCCATGATTCATATACCAAGTGCTGTGTCAAATAAGGGCCAACTTTGGATCCGTAGAAACACACCACTTTGCTCTCCCTGTAAGTTCATCAATGGCATTGTGCATCGGGTTGACTCAGGTCAAAAGGAGCCGAGCCAGCCAGGAGTCGAACCTAGAATCTTCTGATCCGTAGTCAGACGTGTTATCCATTGCGCCACTGGCCCAAACTGACGTCGCCTGAATGAGAGACTTACTCATTTCGATTCCCTCCTCCCACCGTCCTCCTGGTAACCTGAGAAAAGGTTCAATTCAATTCAATTTATTTATATTGTATAGCACCTTTACCCATGAACATTGTCTCAAAGCAGCTTAACACAGATAATGCGGTGATAAAGAACGAATAAGAATGTTCTTTATAATTAGAACTTTGTCCATTATGAGCAAGCCGGTGGCAACTGTGGCAAGGAAAAACTCCCTGAGATGGCAGAGGGGAGAAACATTGAAACATTGAGGTTGAAATGGAAGGACCATTTGGGAAGGTGGTTATTTTTTTTGGCTACGTGGACTCAAGCTCACAGCGCCTCCGCCGTTGTGACGGCTGCTACAATGCCGGGATATAGTCTCGAATGAAGCGTGATATCCGCCGCGGAATCTTGCAAGAAGAAGGTTTCCCAAACCGGGAGTCGAACCCGGGCCGCCTGGGTGAAAAACAGGAATCCTAACTGCTAGGCCATTTGGGAAACAGATTGCAAATTATGCTCACTAAGGGCTGTGTCAGATGAGGCCCAACTTTGGATCTCAGTGTGTCAAAATGTGCCATTGTGCATAAGGTTGGATGAGGTCAAGAAGAGCAGAGCCAGCCAGGAGTCGAACCTGGCATCTTCTGATGCGTAGTCAGATGCGTTATCCATTGCGTCACTGGCCCAAGCTGGAGCCACCTGAATGAGAAACGTACTCATTTCGATTCCCTCCATGAAACGCGCCACTGGACGCGAGCCAAGACCGAATTAAGAATTCAAAAGCACAGCAAAAAATTCGCCTGAATTCAAGTTTGGGATGCTGGGTCCATAGGTCGTTCTATTAGCCACTACTCTATGATGTTTTTATTTGCATTCATTTTACTGTGTTTGGCAGGCGTCCTAATCCAGAGAGTCATATATTGGTGCTTTGAAACATGGATATAGAGTGTTTGGTGAACTGGTATATTTGTATGCTGTCGTCCCCTCACATTCACACGTTCACTCGGGTTTGTTGACGGTGGTGTGGTGGGTCGTCTCTTATCCCAGAGATCCCTCATGTCTGTGTTACCTTCTGGTTCTCCCTTTTAGTTATGCTGCCATAGCGAGTCTTGCCGGAGTCCAAACTGCACAGTGACATCAACTTTCATACACCAATAGGGACACTTAATAATCCATATCCTTCCCTTCCTGTCACCCTCTCTCTCTCTCTCTGTCTCTCTCTCTCTCTCTCTCTCTCTCTCTCTCTCTCTCTCTCTCTCTCTCTCTCTCTCTCGGTCGAGTTAAACATGCTCCTGAGGCTCCAGTGACCACTGTTCCTGCCCCTCTCCCCTCCGCGGATCTTCACACTTCTGTGCAGCTTGGGACGGTCTCTCCTCAACACCTTGGGTGGTTCCATGTAATTCCGGAGTAGAACGGGTGCTTTGAGGATGGATTGGACTGTAGTTGGTGTCGGCGGTCTGCTGCACTGACTCGGGAGTGCAGTTTGCTTCTGATCATCATCACTGCACCCTGCAACTTTGTATATATGCTTCAAATGGACATTTGGTGCAACCCAGATGAGGATGGGTTCCCTCTTGAGTCTGGTTCCTCTCAAGGTTTCTTCCTTATGCCATCTCGGGGAGTTTTTCCTTGCCACAGTTGCTCATCAGGGACAAACATACTTACAAAGAACATATTTACATCTGATCACCACATTATCTGTGTAAAGCTGCTTTGAGACAATGTTCATTGTTAAAAGCGCTATACAAATAAAAATGAATTGAATTGAATTGCTTTGATCTAGTGAGCATTGATCTATCAATAAAATGTTCCTATTTACTCCCTCATTATGTCAGGCAGCAGGTATTCTTAAAAAAAAACAAAAAAAACATTCTGTTGAGAGGAAATATAGTCAAAAAATAATCCCTGACTGTTTTGCTTAATGAAAAAGTCCAATTTAGGTAGTTCAGAAAGAAATAGTTCTTTAAGCATTTAGAAAATTTGTTTAAGTCACATGTTCAGACATCAGTTTGAAATTCTTTCACCGTCTAGGTCAAAGAACAGAACAGAGTCTTGATGCATGTCCTCCTAGTAACTTGAGAAATGGTGCGATCATTCGGGAAGGTGGGTACTGGTTCGTATTTTGGCTATGTGGACTCAAGCTCAAAGCGCCTCCATCGTTGTGACGGCAGGTACAACGCCGGGATATCCTCTCGGATGAAGCGTGGTATCCAACGCGGAATCATGGTGTGACAAAACACCGCGTCATTTGGTTTTCCCACTGGCAACCTTCAAAACCATTTTCAGCTTTAAGCGGAACAGCAAACAACTTTTGCAATAGAGTAGTTTAAGCAATGGCATGACCAGTAAAAGCAAAGAGTGTAAAGGCCATGCCGTGACCCGGATTCGAACCGGGGTTGCTGCGGCCACAACGCAGAGTACTAACCACTATACGATCACGGCAGTAGACGCTTGCAGGCGCGGGGAAAAGCATGTTTGCCCTGGAATTTAAACTACTGGCTGAGGGCAGGGGCCACACTGGGAGCCGTTCGGCTCATTCTTCTTTCCTTCTGGTACCCATCACAATGGTGTACAGATTTAAGCTTTGTGAAAGTCAACTAACGAGCGATGCAAAAAACGCGGTCAAGGTCAAACTAAGCGTGTCATATTGATAGAACCATGCCATGATTCATATACCAAGTGCTGTGTCAAATGAGGGCCAACTTTGGATCCGTAGAAACACACCACTTTGCTCTCCCTGTAAGTTCATCAATTGCATTGTGCATCGGGTTGACTCAGGTCAAAAGGAGCCGAGCCAGCCAGGAGTCGAACTAAGAATCTTCTGATCCGTAGTCAGACGCGTTATCCATTGCACCACTGGCCCAAACTGACGTCGCCTGAATGAGAGACTTATTCCGGCAACGACTCGTTCACTTTTATGCTCATCACGAGACGCGCCACTGGTCGCGAGCCACGACCGAACCTAGAATTCAAAAGCACTGCACAAAATTCACCTGGATTCAAGTTCGGGATGCTGTGTCCATAGGCCGTTCTATTAGCCACTACTCTATGATGTTTATTTTTGCAATCATTTTACGGTGTTCGGCAGGCATCCTAATCCAGAGAGTCATATAGTGGTGCTTTGATGTATTTATTAATTACATTTTTCTATTTACTACTCCATTAGGTCAGGCACCCGGTATTCCAAAAAAAATATATACAAATTTTTGTTGGGAGGAAATTTAGTCAGATATTATCACTGACTATTTTTCTTAATGCAAAAGTCTAATTTAGGTATTTCAGAAAGAAATTGGTATTTAAGCATTTTAAAAAGTTTGCTTGAGTAAGATGTGCAGACATCTCGTTGGAATGCTTTCACCGACTAGGTGCTAGAACAGAACAGAGTCTTGATGCATGTCCTCCTGGTAACCTGAGAAGTGGTTCAATTCAATTCAATTTATTTATATTGTATAGCACCTTTACCCATGAACATTGTCTCAAAGCAGCTTAACACAGATAATGCGGTGATAAAGAACGAATAAGAATGTTCTTTATAATCAGAACTTTGTCCCTTATGAGCAAGCCGGTGGCAACTGTGGCAAGGAAAAACTCCCTGAGATGGCAGAGGGGAGAAACATTGAAACATTGAGGTTGAAATGGAAGGACCATTTGGGAAGGTGGTTAGTTTTTTTGGCTACGTGGACTCAAGCTCACAGCGCCTCTGCCGTTGTGACGGCTGCTACAATGCCGGGATATAGTCTCGAATGAAGCGTGATATCCGCCGCGAAATCTTGCAAGAAGAAGGTTTCCCAAACAGGGAGTCGAACCTGGGCAGCCTGGGTGAAAACCAGGAATCCTAACCGCTAGACCATTTGGGAAACAGATGTCAAATTATGCTCACTAAGGGCTGTGTCAGATGAGGCCCAACTTTGGAGCCATCAAAACAGACCCTTTGATCTCAGTGTGTCAAAATGTGCCATTGTGCATAAGGTTGGATGAGGTCAAGAAGAGCAGAGCCAGCCAGGAGTCGAACCTGGCATCTTCTGATCCGTAGTCAGATGCGTTATCCATTGCGCCACTGGCCCAAGCTGGAGCCGCCTGAATGAGAAACGTACTCATTTCGATTCCCTCCATGAAACGCGCCACTGGACGCGAGCCAAGACCGAATTAAGAATTCAAAAGCACAGCAAAAAATTTGCCTGAATTCAAGTTTGGGATGCTGTGTCCATAGGTCGTTCTATTAGCCACTACTCTATGATGTTTTTATTTGCATTCATTTTACTGTGTTTGGCAGGCGTCCTAATTCAGAGAGTCATATATTGGTGCTTTGATCTAGTGAGCATTGATCTATCAATAAAATGTTCCTATTTACTCCCTCATTATGTCAGGCAGCAGGTATTCTTAAAAAAAAACAAAAAAAACATTCTGTTGAGAGGAAATATAGTCAAAAAATAATCCCTGACTGTTTTGCTTAATGAAAAAGTCCAATTTAGGTAGTTCAGAAAGAAATAGTTCTTTAAGCATTTTGAAAATTTGTTTAAGTCACATGTTCAGACATCAGTTTGAAATTCTTTCACCGTCTAGGTCAAAGAACAGAACAGAGTCTTGATGCATGTCCTCCTAGTAACTTGAGAAATGGTGCGATCATTCGGGAAGGTGGGTATTGGTTCGTATTTTGGCTATGTGGACTCAAGCTCAAAGCGCCTCCACCGTTGTGACGGCAGGTAAAACGCCGGGATATCCTCTCGGATGAAGCGTGGTATCCAACGCGGAATCATTGTGTGACAAAACACAGCATCATTTGGTTTTCCCACTGACAACCTTCAAAACCATTTTCAGCTTTAAGCGGAACAGCAAACAACTTTTGCAATAGAGTAGTTCAAGCAATGGCATGACCAGTAAAAGCAAAGTGTGTAAAGGTCATGCTGTGACCCGGATTCGAACCGGGGTTGCTGCGGCCACAACGCAGAGTACTAACCACTATACGAACACGGCAGTAGACGCTTGCATGCGCGGGGAAAAGAACGTTGGGCCTGGAATTTAAACTACTGGATGAGGGCAGGGGCCACAGTGAAAGCCGTTCGGCTCATTCTTCTTTCCTTCTGGTACCCATCACAATGGTCACTGTGGCCCCTGCCCTCATCATCAACGTTCTTTTCCCCGCGCATGCAAGCGTCTACTGCCGTGATCGTATAGTGGTTAGTACTCTGCGTTGTGGCCGCAGCAACCCCGGTTCGAATCCGGGTCACAGCATGGCCTTTACACACTGTGCTTTTACTGGTCATGCCATTGCTTAAACTACTCTATTGCAAAGGTTGTTTGCTGTTCCGCTTAAAGCTGAAAATGGTTTTGAAGGTTGCCAGTGGGAAAACCAAATGATGCGGTGTTTTGTCACACCATGATTCCGCGTTGGATACCACGCTTCATCCGAGAGGATATCCCGGCGTTGTACCTGCCGTCACAATGGTGGAGGCGCTTTGAGCTTGAGTCCACATAGCCAAAATACGAACCAGTACCCACCTTCCCGAATGATCGCACCATTTCTCAAGTTACTAGGAGGACATGCATCAAGACTCTGTTCTGTTCTTTGACCTAGACGGTGAAAGCATTTCAAACTGATGTCTGAACATGTGACTTAAACAAATTTTCAAAATGCTTAAAGAACTATTTCTTTCTGAACTACCTAAATTGGACTTTTGCATTAAGCAAAACAGTCAGGGATTATTTTTTGACTATATTTCCTCTCAACAGAATGTTTTTTTTGTTTTTTTTTTAAGAATACCTGCTGCCTGACATAATGAGGGAGTAAATAGGAACATTTTATTGATAGATCAATGCTCACTAGATCAAAGCACCAATATATGACTCTCTGGATTAGGACGCCTGCCAAACACAGTAAAATGAATGCAAATAAAAACATCATAGAGTAGTGGCTAATAGAACGACCTATGGACACAGCATCCCAAACTTGAATTCAGGCGAATTTTTTGCTGTGCTTTTGAATTCTTAATTTGGTTTAGGCTCGCGTCCAGTGGCGCGTTTCATGAAGGAATTCAAATTGAGTAAGTTTCTCATTCAGGCAGCTCTTTGTGAGCAGGCATCACTTCCTGGTTCATCACTGTACGTGCTGCTTCGACCAGTAAGAGTTTATTACGAGTAATAAAACTAAGACTCACATGTGGGGAATAAAATCCTCCCATATATCGTTAGAATCCTGCACTTATTGGCTACATTGTCCATCAGTCATTTTGTTTCCATAATGCTACTGGCTGGAAAGAAAGGTTTGAAATGAGAGGTGGTGCAAAAAAAAACATGACGACACCTGCAGAGAGAGTAGACACTCAATCAAAGATTTCTGCTCTTTTCCTTTTTTATTATTATTTTTTTCTTATTTTATGGTCTCAACCATTTTGTACCACTATATTCTACCAGCCATATTTGTTTTTTTACCAGCAAGATGTCGTTTTTTAGGTGAAAGTTATTCGGAAATATATAAAACACAAACACCAGCCGAAGTTCTGTGACGAGCAGCCCCATGCCTTACCCACCAGCGCCGACGTGCTATGCAGGGGCTTGGTGATCAATGTCAGGGTCTTAAGGGACGGTGCCATGCCAGGGAAGAGATAGCTCGTCGGCGTCTGCCCCACCCGGGGCATAACAGGCGTGCTTCCGAGCATGCCAACGGGAGCTGGACCTTTAACCCATGGTATCAGAAATTGCCACTTACCTTTATAAGGGGCAAACACACACAGATCGCTTCCCAAACAAACAGAAGCTGGCGCTGGCTTCACTCCATGTGCTTTTCCCTGCCTTCCTTTGGACAGATTTTACAGGTGATTCAAAGTATAGACAACGTGGAGGTGTTCCCAAAGCTTTGCGATGCAGCTTCAGTTACTAAAAGGGAACTTTCATATGAACTGTGGCAACAATGGTACCATGTAGAGAACATAAGGGTCAGATGTTTATGGGTAAAAGCACATTTTGGTAAATTGGAAACGAGTAGTGGATAAGTTGGCAAAAGAGGCACTAAAGGAACCAGATATTAACAGATATTAAGTGTGAGTATGAGTAAGTCAGAAATAAAAGGACTCATTGGGTAAGAGATAAAAAAGAGATGGCAGATTTGGGACACAGAAACAAAAGAAAGACATCTATATGCAATACAAAGAAATTTAGCGGTTGAAAGGAAATTTGATAAAATCAGGGAAAAGTGTGTGATTATGACAAGAATAAGAATCGGCCACACAAAACACTAAACAGACATTGATACAAAATAGGAAAACATGAAATGGGAAGTGTGGAAAATGTGGAATCACAACATTATTAGAATGCACATCAACTGATGCATAAAGGCTCAAGCTATTTCATTAATTATAAGAATGTGGTATTAAAAACTATTTACTTATGTACAAACCCGATTCCAAAACAGTTGGGATATTGTACAAATTGTGAATAAAAAAGAAATGCAATAATTTACAAATCTCATTAACTTATATTTTATTCAAAATAGAATATAAATAACAGAGGTGGGAGTAAGTCACCAAATGAAAGTCTCAAGTCAAGTCCAAGTCTTAACATTGCAAGTCAAAGTCAAGTCAAGTCATTCTGTTGTAAGGGTCAAGTCAAGTCAAGTCAAGTCATACTCTTTGTCAAGTCAAGTCAAGTCAAGTCGCAACTTAGTCATCAAGTCATACCAAGTCGCACACAGATTTGTTTGACACATTTTTTAACTCAGGGACTTTTATTACTTATTTAGACACAGAGGGCTGGTGATGGGTAACAAAAATAAATAAATCAACTTGTGTGTAATAAAATATCGTTAAGAAGCACTTTAAATGCTCTAAAATAAAAATAAATTAAATGAACAAGTAAACAAGAATTAATTGTAAGTTTTTTAGACAGTAGAATGTGCTGATGTTCCCTTCTCAGGAGGAGTCAGAACTACAGTTGTTAAACTGGATCATTTCTATCTATCAATCCCCTGATGTATCTGTGTAAACATGGAGTGAACAGTCACATGTCCCCATCTCAGCATATAGTCATAATAATACCTATAATTGTAAAGTATACTCTGTCATCTCATCAGACACCAAACAATGGGTTGCATACTCAAAGTAGAATATCAATATCAGAAAAAAAAAAATCTTACTGTACAAGTGAGGCAGTGGTTTTTAAAAGGTGAGGAACCCAACATTGTTTGCTCTGTTAAGAGTTATCCACAAACTATTATGATCATGTTACTCTAGGGCTTTTCATTAATTTTCTAATATCTTTAATAATGTAAAAAAAATAAAACTATCAGGTCATGCCCCAGTATTTATGGAGAAATTTACCGTACATCAAACCAGATTTATGTATTTGGCCATAACAACTTTAACCCTTGACCACTTCAATGTTAAACTGTGATGTTTGGACAGTTTAAAATAATGCCAATGTGAAGGCAAATTACAGTGAATTGCATTTGCAAAAAATCAGACTGGCCATGTACGCGTAATCTCTAAACCCGAACTTTATTATCGGGGGTGGGGCTGGTGTTGTTGCGGTGTACATGTTGTCTTGTCCGCGGAGGGATCTGCTGTTTTGGCAGGCGGCAAGCGGCTTCCGGATAGCGTCTAGCGGTTTACGCATGCGCAAGAGTGGATTGGGTTCGCCGATTTATTGGAAAATATATAGTCCATTCTTAAATATATAAAAAAAATCACAATAATTGAAAAAAAAAAAAATTCCACAAGTCATTTCAAGTAAATAGGCACAAGTCCGAGTCAAGTCTAAAGTCACAAGGAGCAAGTCTAAAGTCAAGTCGAGTCTTTTCAGAGATCTAGTCAAGTAAGTCTCAAGTCCAGAAAATTTTGACTCGAGTCAGACTCGAGTCAAGTCATACGACTCGAGTCTCCCACCTCTGATAAATAACATATCAAATGTTGAGACAGAAACAGAAATAAAAAACATTTGGCGCATCATAAAGAGGAAAATGCGACAAAGAAGACCTGAGACAGTTGAGCAACTAGAAGCCTGTATTAGACAAGAATGGGAGAACATTCCTATTCCTAAACTTGAGTAACTTGTCTCCTCAGTCCCCAGACATGTACAGACTGTTATAAAGAAAAGGGGACGCCACACAGTGGAGACACGGCCTTATCCCAACTTTCTTCAGATGTGTTGATGCCATAAAAAAAATAATCAACTTATTTTTCCCTTAAAATTATACATTTTCTCAGTTTAAACATTTGATATGTCGTCTATTCTGTATTAGATTCTGAATACAATATTGAAATTTGAAACTTCCACATCATTCATTCTGTTTTTATTCACAATTTGTTCAGTGCCCCAACTTTTTTGGAATCGGGTTTGTAGTTACTTGAAGGAATAAATAATAGAATTAACAAATAATAATCTAGATATTTAATGGTCACTGGACTAAAGAATAAGATATAAAATGTATTCAATAGGTATGAATGTGTGTTGGTTTGCTATTGAGTATATATTTAGATCTTTATTTTTTTTCCTTCAATATCTGCATTGCTTCCCATTAAGTCGCGCTCCATACTCCAATTTAGTAGGTGGCGGTATATGCACCTTATAGTTGATATGCCAACCGCCATTTAAACAACAAAAGAAGAAGAAGAAGACAGTTTCCGTGCGGTGACGTATTTTGTACGCGCCGGTAGAGATGGTGAGTCAGTCTGTTTGGTTGATTCTGATTTTAAACATTTAAAGTGTGTTTTTATTTTTGCAGATTTACGAAATGTAAGATGTAGCTGAATATTTAAAAAATATAAAACCAAATATGGAATGTGTTGCGCTCTTTTTTTATGTAAATGTCTGAATTTCTACTGAATTCAAGCGGATGAATGAATGAATGGATGAATGAATGAAGTTTCCGTTCTCAGCAATACTACGTGTTATTGTAGTGTTTATGTAAATGTCACAAAACACAAATATAATGTGAACACATCCGAGTATTTACATTTAAAGTAAAAAAGACAGAGCTGGTGTTTTGGGTTCCCACTGGTGGTTGTTTTTCAATGATATTTTTATACAATAATTTCAACACTCAGAGAATGAATCAAGAAAATTATTTAGCTATATCGTTTCACAACAAACACCTCATTAATAACAATGGAGCTCAGCGATTGGTTATTAATAACAATGGAGCTCAGCGATTGGTTATTAATATCAATAGAGCTCAGTGATTGGTTATTAATATCAATAGAGCTCAGTGATTGGTTATTAATATCAATAGAGCTCAGTGATTGGTTATTAATATCAATAGAGCTCAGTGATTGGTTATTAATAACAATGGAGCTCAGTGATTGGTTATTAATATCAATGGAGCTCAGTGATTGGTTATTAATATCAATGGAGCTCAGTGATTGGTTATTAATATCAATAGAGCTCAGTGATTGGTTATTAATATCAATAGAGCTCAGTGATTGGCTATTAATATCAATAGAGCTCAGTGATTGGTTATTAATATCAATAGAGCTCAGTGATTGGTTATTAATATCAATGGAGCTCAGTGATTGGTTATTAATAACAATGGAGCTCAGTGATTGGTTATTAATATCAATGGAGCTCAGTGATTGGTTATTAATATCAATGGAGCTCAGTGATTGGTTATTAATATCAATGGAGCTCAGTGATTGGTTATTAATATCAATAGAGCTCAGTGATTGGTTATTAATATCAATAGAGCTCAGTGATTGGTTATTAATATCAATAGAGCTCAGTGATTGGCTATTAATATCAATAGAGCTCAGTGATTGGTTATTAATATCAATAGAGCTCAGTGATTGGTTATTAATATCAATGGAGCTCAGTGATTGGTTATTAATAACAATGGAGCTCAGTGATTGGTTATTAATATCAATGGAGCTCAGTGATTGGTTATTAATATCAATAGAGCTCAGTGATTGGTTAGGACTGGTGGAGGTCAGTTATAAATTAATCAGCTTTACACATTTGTTCTATTTGACTACAGGGGCAGAACCAAAGTGGAGGCCATGGACCAGGTGGTGGGAAAAAGGATGACCGGGTGAAACAACCAGAACTTTATAAAATGAGAGCGAATCAGCAACATGCTTTTAAAAGTCTATTTCATTGGCATTATATATACATTCATGTATTATTATAGAATAGTGCCTTTTTCTTCTTCACTAAATGATCAAAACCCTTGATGGCAGGATAAGAAGAAGAAATACGAGCCTCCAATTCCCACACGAGTCGGAAAGAAGAAGAGAAAGACCAAAGGACCGGACGCAGCAAGCAAACTGCCTTTGGGTATTGAGTTACACTTTTCTCACTCATATTTAGTAAAGGACTCCAGGATCTTTCATTCTTCAGTTTCTGAACCACGACCAATGGATTCACTCCTGCATTTCATTAAACATTCCACAGAACTACCTGTATGGGTGAATGAAACAGTGTGTGTGTGTGTGTGTGTTTATTTGTGGTGCTCAGTGACTCCACACACTCAGTGCAGACTGAAGCTGCTGAAGCAGGAACGCATTAAAGATTACCTTCTGATGGAGGAGGAGTTCATCAGGAACCAGGAGCAGATGAAACCACTAGAGGAGAAACAGGAGGTACATAGACTTTCTCTCTCTCTCTCTCTCTCTCTACACAAGTCTCTGTGAATGACGGAACTCAGTGTCGCTACGGACATGATAACGTATCAGAGGTAACGCACAGATCCACAGGTCCTGTTAAACAGTACACACTTTGATTATCAACAGGAGGAGAGGTCAAAGGTCGATGACCTGAGAGGGACTCCGATGTCTGTCGGTAATCTGGAGGAGATCATCGATGATAATCACGCTATCGTGTCGACCTCAGTGGGCTCGGAGCACTACGTCAGCATCCTGTCCTTCGTGGATAAGGACCTGCTGGAGCCGGGCTGCTCCGTCCTGCTCAACCACAAGGTACAGGTTCAGAAAAGTATTTACACCCTCCTTTAACAATCTTTACTCCAAATTTATATATAAAAGATATGAGATTTATATCGTAGCTCAGGTGCTGGATTTCTGTGTATTGAAATAAATTTGTGTGTGTGTGTATATATATATATATTACACACTGTGTAGCTAAAAGTATTGGGACACCTGACATTTCCAGAAATTATTATAATTGTTTAAATTTTCTTTGTCTTTATTATTGAATAATATTGAATTTATTATTATTTTATTTTAAGTAAATTTTTTAACTATTATATATTTTTAGTTTTTGGTTTGAAAGAGGCAGATGTAGAGGGAGAGGGTATGGAGACTGATGATCTGCCAACCCTGATATTTTCACATTTCTGTTTAATTTTTTTGATAATTTTTTTGATTATTATCTGAAATGGAATCATAATGACCCTCTATTAAATAATGATACTGGAATAAGAAGACAATAATAAGTGTGTGTGTGTGTGTGTGTGTGTGTATATGCAGGTCCATGCGGTGATCGGTGTGCTGATGGATGACACCGATCCCCTGGTGACGGTGATGAAGGTGGAGAAAGCTCCTCAGGAGACGTACGCTGATATCGGAGGCCTGGACAGTCAGATCCAGGAGATCAAGGCAAGAACGTCTCTCTAACACTCTTCTCCACTCACTTACCTGAGCTCACTTATCTGCTCTGCTGAATTCTGGGTAAATTCACACCTGTCACACCTGTGATGTGCTGACGGCTGTGACCCTGTGGCACGTTATTGTTATTAGGAGAATGTCAGCAATGTGCTGCGTGTGACACCAGAGAGAATTTCTAATCTGAAACAGCAGCTCATTCAGCTATATGCACGTGTGACTAAAGTGTGTGTGTGTGTGTGTGTGTGTGTGTGTGTGTGCACGCTGATGTACAGGAGTCAGTAGAGCTGCCTCTCACACACCCAGAGTATTATGAGGAAATGGGAATTAAACCTCCTAAAGGAGTCATTCTGTACGGACCTCCCGGAACCGGTCAGTCTCGATCTCATCACACTCACACTTCATCAGAACGACTTTATAACCATGATAAATGATCAAATCCCTCTATCCAGTCTCCCCTGCCCCATATTCATCCCCATTCTGATCCTGTTCCTAATACACACTACACGACCCGAACAAAGACACCTGATTTTTCATCACAATTGTTTAAAGACTTTGGAGCTTCTGTTGAACTTGGAGACCCAAAACCTGTTCTAGCATGACAATGCCCCTGTGCACAAAACCAGCTCCATGGAGATCTTCTTTAAATGAGCATAAAGCACAAAATGGATATGGTGAAGTGTCCACAAACTTTTGGCCAAATAATAAAATGTGTTTAGTTATTAAAATATTAAAAATGAAATCTTTAGGAACTAATATAATAAAATATGTAAAATCGGGCTGTAAAGATTCCTCAATTAACTCGAGTAATTCGAATACAAATGTTTTATTAACTACACATGGAGCACCGTGTTTCCCCACGGACCATTATTACTGACGCACCACCTGCTAAACTCAGTAACACAGAAGATGCTGCAGAATGAAACCAGCGATGGACAGATTCAGACCAAAGAAAACGACAGAAAGATTCCAAAGTTTGTGATTAATTCAAACTAAAACATAAAGAAAACACAGTACAGTGCGTTTGCCTTTGTTTTAAACTCTTTTGAAATAGATTTTAATTTTTTTATTGATTTATTTTGCACTAAATGGGTTTAGTTTTCACAGATATTCTTTTATACAATTTCAGCAATTAAAACTAAATAAAGGATCTGTTTTATTTTCTCTTGTACATTATTGTTATTCAATGAAGAAAAAATACATCATTAATTAAAGTAATTAATTACACATAATTAATACAGAATTAATTATATTTGTAAATTATAAATAAACCCTAAAAAAACAAACAGGTTCAGATGAAAACTATAAACAGATTTTAAAGTGTTATTTTTTTAAGCTAGTTTTTTTAGTACTAGTCATAAAGTGCTTATTTATTTATTGAATTATTTATATTAAGGTGTCCTTTGAAAAAGAAGGGGGAGGAGTCAGTTTTTATTCACTGATATTAAAAAGTGAATAGTTATTTAAAACTAAACTCTATTTCATTTAAAAAAAATCTCTTCAGTGTATTTCTTTTACATAATTTCTATATTTTGAATTCTGTTTTTATATTATTATTGTTATTATTTGTATTTTTTTTTTTTATGTCACACTTCAGGTAAAACCCTTCTGGCTAAAGCAGTAGCCAATCAGACGTCAGCGACGTTCCTGCGTGTGGTGGGTTCCGAGCTGATCCAGAAGTACCTGGGCGACGGACCCAAACTGGTGCGTGAGCTGTTCAGAGTGGCCGAAGAGCACGCGCCCTCCATCGTCTTCATCGATGAGATCGATGCCATCGGGACCAAGAGGTACGACAGCGCTGCGAAAATCAACGCTGTAAAAATCCATTTCAGATACGATTTCAGAATATTCAGGTGAATCTCTCGGATTGTACCACAGAAACAGATTTATTTAAGACCGGTCGTTAACAACGTTTTTGGTTTTTTTTGTTTTTTTTTTAATAATGATATAGGTCTTAAAAAGTCTTACATTTGACTCTGAAACCTGCAGAAACCCTGACAGCGATGCAGATACTGGAACATTTAGTGTGCGTGTGACTGTTCAGTTTATACTGAAAGCTTGGGAACGACTGGATAATGATTTCTAAATAAAAAAGACTTCTAATATATTAATGATGAACAGAGAGACAGAACTTCTTATTTGTATTTCATTTACATTGTTTTCTGGTTAATGAATAAAAACAGAAATAATGATCTGATTTATAAGATTGATCCGATTTCCTCGTTTGTCGCAGGTACGACTCGAACTCCGGAGGCGAGCGTGAGATTCAGAGGACGATGCTGGAGCTCCTCAACCAGCTGGACGGCTTCGACTCGCGTGGAGATGTTAAAGTCGTCATGGCTACAAACCGCATCGAGACGCTCGACCCTGCGCTCATCAGACCAGGTTTTAAACACACACACACACACACACACACATACACACACACACACACACACACACACTGGAACGATTTGAAGTACACTATAAACGCACACAGTCATATAATACACACTCAGCTACTGAAGGGAATAAATCCATAACAGCGTTCCCTGATAAAAACCCATGTGTCGTGGTCATTTCAGGCAGGATCGATCGTAAGATTGAGTTTCCTCTGCCTGATGAGAAGACCAAGAAAAGAATTTTCCAGATTCACACCAGCCGGATGACTCTGGCTGATGATGTCACTCTTGATGAACTCATACTGGCGAAAGACGATCTCTCTGGAGCCGACATCAAGGTACAATTGAGGAGAGTGTGTGTGTGTGTGTGTGTGTGTGTGTGTGTGTGTGTGTGTGGTTGTGATACACCAATGTGGGTGATACCAGATCAAATCCACAAGCAGTCAGTTTGTTTTAAGCAGGTTAACAGTCATTTGTGAAAAAATGGTTAAGAATCAGAGCGTCTTTACCAAAATTGTGGCGTCTAGACGTCTGGTTCAGAGCGTCTCCAAATCACCAGGTTAAATGTATTTTATCTTGGTATGAAGGGGTTAGTACCTACTCCTAACCTCTAACAAAGGAGAACTGATGAGCTGGACATGGGTCATTATCGCTGCTTAGCTGTAGAACAGTCAGAGAGCACATGCTGACCCCAGTACACCACCCAAAGCTTCTACAGTGGATGATGGAGCAATGAAAGAAGTTGGCAACAGGATGCACTATGGGGGGGAAAAGCAAGCTAGTGGAGACAATGTGAGTGATGTTCTGCTGAGGCCAGATGAGGCAGTTTGATGCTCTGGGTCCTGGCTATCATGTGGATGATACTATGACATGTACCACCTACCTAATCATTGTTACTGCCCAGGAGGAACTCCTCAATATTAGGCAGGTGGTTTTAATGTTATGGCTGATCTATGGTGTATGAGGCTTGCACTAATACCTTTCTCCACTAGTGGGCGGGGCAGAGCTGAAAGACTACACATTACAATGACTCCATGTCATACTTTATATAGGTTTATAGTTATATTAATGCTGTAAAATGTCCATGAAACAGGTTCTGAGTAATGTTATAGCAGATATAAATCTTCTCTCACCTTTTAGAAAGTGCTGACACTGCAGACTCCCCTCCATCAGAGCAAACTGGCTCATGAACATCAATGAATGAACATTTAACGTTTAAAAAAAAGCATTTTCTTACTGTACTGTGTGTGTGTGTGTGTGTGTGTGTGTGTGTGTCTGTTAGGCGATCTGCACCGAGGCCGGACTCATGGCGCTCCGTGAGCGCAGGATGAAGGTCACTAATGAAGATTTTAAGAAGTCTAAAGAGAACGTTTTGTATAAGAAGCAGGAGGGAACTCCAGAAGGCTTGTACCTGTAACCCTGAATGTGTGTGTGTGTGTGTGTGTGTGTGTGTGTGTGTGTGGAAAAGGACTATGTGGAACTGAAAATAAATGTTTTTTTTATTTATATATTTTTGCCTGTGAGTTGTTCTCTGGTGTGTGTGTGTGTGTGTGTGTGTGTGTGTGTGTGTGTGTGTGTGTGTGTGTGCAGATGAAATGTGGTGGTTCTGTTTTTATGTTAAAATTCATGTACAAATATGGAACATGAGCAAAAGACTCAAGAACATGCTCAAGACATAAAACTGTCAATAAACAACACAAAACCATTACAACTGAAGCAGTGGAAGTGATGTCATGAGCAGGGGGCAGGGCCATTGGTTACCTGGTCAACAAGGTAAAGAGGTTTACAGGGATTATTTTTAGCCTTTTTATTCTAGTGTTAATATAAGAGAGAGGAGTGAGATTTACAAATAAGTAGAGGAAGGGAGGAAGTGTGGGTTAGAACTGTAGATGATAAAGTCTCTCCTACACTCAGGAAAGAAATGAAAAGACAGAAGGAAAAACAAAATGGTGTGCAGGCAAAAGGATGTAAAGAAAAATAGATGGAAGGACCTGTGGGAAGAAGGAGGGAAAGATAGAAGTACAGAAGGATCTGTGAGTGGAGGGAAGTTAGGAAGGATGCATGAACTGAAATTGAGAGAGAGAAAAGATAGACCTGAATGTACAGAGTTGGGTTGGTTATAGAGATACAGATTTGGAGAAAAAGACGGGTTATTAGACACTGACAGACAGCTTCTTTATTAACACTGTAAGAGACAAGACAACAAAGTCTGGCAGAGAGATACACAGCTAAATAAGCAAATACACATGAGAGAGGGAGAGGAAGGGAGGGAGACCATGTGTTATTTCAAGTTTCAATAAAATGAGCCATAAATAATGACAACACACAGTTGTTTATGATTTTTTTATTTTCGAAAAAAAAAGAAAATGTAGCATGTACAACTTGGAATGGATGTAAACGGAACTCAGCAAAGGAAATGTGTTTTTTATTAGTAATAATAATAATAATAATTAATAATGCATGCGATTCTCCTCCACAGTGGAAGGTGATCATCCAAGCAAAAATGAACACCAAAAAAATAAAAATAAACATCACTGGAACCTAAATCATGCCAAATGTTTAAGACTTTAACATATTTTTATTAGTTTTTAAAAAAAGATTCTGAGCAGACAGTAACAGTCCCTTTCCCCCAGAGATTATTCATTAGGCATGTGTGATATTATTGTGAGGAACTCTTCTGACTTTTAGATTTGATTTAGATTTTAAATAAGTTCAATTTATTTATATATATATGTGTGTGTGTGTGTGTACATAAATATCAGCACATGCCTAAGAAACACATCAGTAGCTGTTCGTCTTGAGATAAAAAAGTCATAAGTTTTATGAAACTCGCAGTCACTCTGCATGCAGGTAAAAGAAATGGAGGGATGATGAGATCAGACGTGACCGGAGCGTAACGTGTGCGGAGTGTGTAGGAAGCTGCAGGTCATTTATTAGTTTGAGTGTGTGTGTGTGTGTGTGTGTGTGTGTGTGTGTGTGTGTGTGTGTGTTTGGAGGGGGTGTCTGCAGGGAAGGAGGGGGTACTAACTATTGCATGCAGATTGTTTGATTTAGTATCCGTGTGGACAGAAGGATGAAGTTTTCATTTCAACATTCAAACATTTTCTGTACAGAAACATCTCTCAATAAGTGTATTTTTCTCCATAAGAGGTAAATAAAACTTTTCTTTTCTTCTAAGATTGCAGGACGCTTCACTTTGCGGTCATCATCTGTACAAATTCTGAAAAAAAGGAAAACACTTTGCTAATAAAATATTTCATCAAAACATGAAATTGGTTTTATTTATTAACCCTAATCATATATAATCCCTAATTCTTAGAATTAACCACCACTGATCCATGCTTATTAACAACTGAATGATCACTAACCCTCTGCGCTAAATCAAATACTAATCTGTGGGAGCTCAGTGGTTAAGGTGCTGGGTTACTAATCAGAAGGTCGGGGGTTCAAACCCCGATATCGCCAATCTTGGCATATTCTTTACTACTAATCTCTAACTTTCCCAAATTAATCCTAATATCTAACCCTTACTACTAATCCTAATTATTACCACTATCCCAAATCTCTACTCTCTCATCCACTAATCCAACCTCGAGCAGATTTTCCTCGCCATTCTATAATCTCCATCTTTAATTCTAAAATCCAATCGTCACCAATAATCCTAATCTTATATTCACCTCTACATCACTAATCTCTCACCCTTACCGATAATCCTAATCAACACTAGCCCTAACCTCTAAACCACTACTCAGAGCTCAGACTATCTAATCTGAGAAGAGATCTGAGCAGTTAGGGATTAGTGTCAGGTTAAAGGAGTCTCCAGTGTGAGCAGTTTCTGCATAAGTAAATAAATCTGCAGGAGAAATTGGAGATGAAGCCTTCTTCTGTACCTTCGTAGTTCACCTGACCGTCTCCATCAATATCTGCTTCCCTGATCATCTCGTCCACTTCCTCGTCCGTGAGCTTCTCGCCCAGGTTTGTCATGACGTGACGTAGTTCTGCAGCACTGATGTAGCCATTTCCATCCTGGACACACAAATTAGACATCATATCAGCCTCCAAAACAGAATCATACCCTGGATGTGTGATGTGTATCGTGTGCACCTCAGACAAACCTTATCAAAAACCCGGAAGGCCTCGCGGATCTCCTCCTCACTGTCTGTGTCCTTCATCTTCCTGGCCATCATGGTTAAGAACTCAGGGAAGTCGATTGTTCCATTTCCTGAGAGAAGGAACACACCATCATTCACATTCCACTACAGATTTCTGTTTCTCCAACAACAGAAAGGATCTGGTCTGGAAATGAACTGATGTAACCTTGGGTCAGATAATGAGACTGAACTCAAGGTGGTGCAAATGTGATGCATCATATTATACAACAATTAGTTTTGTTCCACTAATCCAAGTGCTGATATTTTACTGCACTGGGACATTTGCAGGTAGACTGCAGGTAGGCCAGTTCATCAACCAGACTCCCGCAGTCTCAGAAGTCAGTAGTAGATTAAGAGGCAGCAGTGTCAGTAGTAGATTGAGAAGCAGCAGTGTCAGTAGTCAGTAGGAGATTGAGAAGCAGCAGTGTCAGTAGTAGCTTGAGAAGCAGCAGTGTCAGTAGTAGATTGAGAAGCAGCAGTGTCAGTAGTAGATTGAGAGGCAGCAGTGTCAGTAGTCAGTGGTAGATTGAGAAGCAGCAGCGTCAGTAGTCAGTAGTAGATTGAGAAGCAGCAGTGTCAGTAGTCAGTAGGCGATTGAGAAGCAGCAGTGTCAGTAGTAGATTGAGAAGCAGCAGTGTCAGTAGTCGACTGAGAAGCAGCAGTGTCAGTAGTAGATTGAGAAGCAGCAGTGTCAGTAGTAGATTGAGAGGCAGCAGTGACAGTAGTCAGTAGTAGATTGAGAAGCAGCAGTGTCAGTAGTAGATTGAGAGGCAGCAGAGACAGTAGTCAGTAGTAGATTGAGAAGCAGCAGTGTCAGTAGTAGATTGAGAGGCAGCAGTGACAGTAGTCAGTAGTAGATTGAGAAGCAGCAGTTTCAGTAGTAGATTGAGAGGCAGCAGTGTCAGTATTAGTTAGAGAAGCAGCAGTGTCAGTAGTCAGTAGTAGATTGAGAAGCAGCACTGTCAGTAGTAGAGTGAGAGGCAGCACTGTCAGTAGTCAGTAGTAGATTGAGAAGCAGCAGTGTGTGCTGGGGGTGGCCAACAGGGGTGGCCAACCCACGACTCGCGAGCCGCATGCGGCTCTTTGGCTGGTTTCATGCGGCTCTTACGTTCATATCGAAGTTTGTGTTTGTGTTTTTTTAATGTGCGTGTTCGCTTCATTTGAGTTCAATACGGTATTTTTAAGACTTCAATCTTGCCCCTACCCGTACTGGGAAACTTCGCGGTATATTCATCTCACGCACATGCGCATTTGACGAAAATACCGTATTAACTCAAGCGAAGTGAACACGCACGTAAAACAAACAAAGTCTGTGTTTTCTACCCTGAAACAAGTAAAATCAAAGCATCGATCTGTTCTGACTGACACACATGTGAAAGAATTGCTTCGAGTGGCAACAACGGAATACGAGGCAGATTTAAAGGGGATTGTTCAAGGCAAGGAATGCCAAAATTCCCACTAAGTAACATGCATAGTAAAAGAAAAACGCTATTGTAAATTATTATATATTTTTTGTGGAATAGGTTAAACAGAGTTTGTGTGTGTGAGACAGTGCACACAATGTTCCTTGTTGAAAATGACTGTCCTGTGGTCTTAGAACTGTAGGAGTCCATTTCTGTCATTATGTTGGTGTGTGACATTTACAATAAATCTGGCTGAGCAGGGGTGTGTGTGTATGTGTGTGTGTGTGTGTGTGTGTGTGTGTGTGTGTGTGTGTGTGCGCGCGTGTGTGCGTGTTAGAGGAAGGGATGGGTGATGTTCATGTGTGCCTATGTGTATGATGTGGCTCTTTGTGGTAACACAGTAAAAAAATGTGGCTCTCGGTCTCCCCTGCAGTAGTAGATTGAGAAGCAGCAGTGTCAGTAGTAGATTGAGAAGCAGCAGTGTCAGTAGTCAGTAGTAGATTGAGAAGCAGCAGTGTCAGTAGTAGATTGAGAAGCAGCAGTGTCAGTAGTAGATTGAGAGGCAGCAGTGTCAGTAGTAGATTGAGAAGCAGCAGTGTCAGTAGTCAGTAGTAGATTGAGAAGCAGCAGTGTCAGTAGTAGATTGAGAGGCAGCAGTGTCAGTAGTCAGTAGTAGATTGAGAAGCAGCAGTGTCAGTAGTAGATTGAGAAGCAGCAGTGTCAGTAGTCAGTAGTAGATTGAGAAGCAGCAGTGTCAGTAGTAGATTGAGAGGCAGCAGTGTCAGTAGTCAGTAGTAGATTGAGAAGCACCAGTGACAGTAGTCAGTAGTAGATTGAGAAGCAGCAGTGTCAGTAGTAGATTGAGAGGCAGCAGTGTCAGTAGTCAGTAGGAGATTGAAAAGCAGCAGTGTCAGTAGAAGATTGAGAAGCAGCAGTGTCAGTAGTAGTTTGAGAGGCAGCAGTGTCAGTAGTCAGTAGGAGATTGAAAAGCAGCAGTGTCAGTAGAAGATTGAGAAGCAGCAGTGTCAGTAGTAGTTTGAGAGGCAGCAGTGTCAGTTGTCAGTAGTAGATTGAGAAGCAGCAGTGTCAGTAAGAGATTGAGAAGCAGCAGTGTCAGTAGTAGTTTGAGAAGCAGCAGTGTCAGTTGTCAGTAGTAGATTGAGAGGCAGCAGTGTCAGTAGTAGTTTGAGAGGCAGCAGTGTCAGTTGTCAGTAGTAGATTGAGAAGCAGCAGTGTCAGTAGGAGATTGAGAAGCAGCAGTGTCAGTAGTAGTTTGAGAGGCAGCAGTGTCAGTTGTCAGTAGTAGATTGAGAAGCAGCAGTGTCAGTAGGAGATTGAGAAGCAGCAGTGTCAGTAGTAGTTTGAGAGGCAGCAGTGTCAGTTGTCAGTAGTAGATTGAGAGGCAGCAGTGTCAGTAGTAGATTGAGAGGCAGCAGTGTCAGTAGTCAGTAGTAGTTTGAGAAGCAGCAGTGTCAGTAGTCAGTAAAGGGTAAAAAATAAGATGTAAATAAAGCTTTGAAAGCGGTTATCTGATCACTGTCCACCTGGAGGAAAATTCTAGGGTGTAGACGTGGTTAAAGGTGACCTTCATTTTTGCATTTTGTAAACACACGATGTCAGAGCAGGAGCGGGTGTAGAGATTAGTTGGACCTTAAAACCAGGAACTTATACACTTAATAATTACTCACTTCTCTCCATTCTTTCTTCTCTACTTCATTTCTGTTTCTTCCCTTATTTTATGCTACCTTTCTTCCTTTCTCTTCATCCATTTATTCGCTTCTATTTTGCCATCTTTCTGTTTGATCTCTTTTTTCTCTCTTATCTTATCTTGTCTTTCTTTTACTTTGTATCCTTTCCTCCCCTTCCTTTGTTTCTGTCTTTATCTCATTCTACATTTCTTTTTCAATTTATCAGTTTTCTCTTTTCAATTTATTTCTCAAATACTCTCTCTCTCAGAGTGAAAGTATTTGTATGTCTCTCTTTCTCACCATCAGCATCCACTTCGTTGATCATGTCCTGCAGCTCGGCCTCAGTGGGGTTTTGTCCCAGAGAGCGCATCACTGTTCCCAGCTCTTTAGTGGTGATGGTTCCATCTCCATCTTTATCAAACAGCGAAAATGCCTCCTTAAACTCTAACAAACAAACAGACAGACAAACATCATCAGGGGCGGAGCTTCACACCAACACACTTCTCTAACCTGAGGTCATCAACTGCCAACACACACACTTATTATACATACCCACATTATAAACACAGCATACTTTCATTTATCGTTCTTTCTTTTTGTCTTCTTATTTCATTATGCGTTATTTCTATCGCTCTTTTTTCTGTCACTTTAACTTTTAATCTTTCTTTCCCTATTTTATTTTAGTCACCTTTTCTATACATTTCTTCCTCCCAACTTTTTCTTCTCTATATTGTATATTTCCTGTTTTCCACTTTTCTATTTACCTCTTATTCATCCATTTATCCATCCATCCCTTACTCACTTTCTCATCTTACTTTTCACCCGTCCTTTTACACTCCTCATTAAAATCTCTTTAAAACACTATCTATCTTTTATTGTCTATCATTTTAATTCTGTATTACTCTTATGCACTTATTTAGGAGTGGCAGGGAAAGAGTCCGCGCCCCATACACACAAAACACACTTCATGAAACCATGTCTCTGTATTCTAATATTCTATAGTGTATTGTATAGTAAATATTATAATAAAGAGAAAGAACTTCAGGAAAAGAAAGTGAGAGGAAAGATAACTGGAAAAATAAACAAAATGAAATAGAGCTCAACAAAGAAATGTGTGGACCAGGAAAGAGGAAAAAGGATGGATCAAATTCAAAAGAACAATAGACAACAAATAAAGAAAAGAGAATGAAAGGAAAAAAAGACAAGAAAAATGGAAATTGATGAATGAAAAGATAGATTGAGAGAAAGGAAGAAATGTACAACCCAAATTCCAAAAGATTGGGAAGCTGTGTAAGATGTAAATAAAAACAGAATGCAATCATCTACAAATCTTATAAACCCATATTTTATGCACAATAGAACATAGAATACATATCAAATGTGTACACTGAGGAACTGTAACATTTTTAAGGAAGAAATAAGTGAACATATGGCAGAAAAAAGTGTCAAAAAAGGCAGGGGGACCAAAAACATGGAATATAGTAAATGTTATTAAAATGAAACAGTTGGAGAAAGATTTAGTAACTAATGAGGTTAATTGACAGCAGGTCAGTTAAATGATTATCTTAGAGAAGCAGAGTCTCTCAGAAGTAAAGATCTGGAGAGCTTTACCAATTTGTGAAACACTGTCTATAAACTATGGAACAATTTCAGAATAATGTTCCTCAACATCAAATTGGAAAACAGTTAAATATCATAATTTACAGTAAATATCATCATCAAAAGTTTCGGAGAATCTGTAGAAAACTCTGTGCATAAGAGACGAGCAAAAATCATTATGATCTTCTGTCTCTCAGAAAACGTCTTCCATCCAGAAAACATCTTATTCAGGAAAGGCCTTGAGTATTTCGGCAAGACAATGTTTACTGCATCTATTACAACAACATGATTGTGTAGTAGAAGAGTCTGTGTGCTGAACTGGACTTTCTGCTGTCTAGACCTTTCACCAATTGAAAACATTTGGCACATATTGAAATGAAAACACCACAAAGAAAACCCAGAACTGTTCAGCAACTAGAATCCTGTGTATCAGACACATATTGGACAACATTCCCCTCCCAAAACTTCAGCAACTGGTCTCCTTAGTTTCCAGATACAGTGGTTTCTTGATGGTGAACAGGTGTGGCAGTAATCAGGCCTGGATGTAGCTAGAGATATTAAACTCTGGTGTGATAAACCACAGTTTTAACAGGGGGGAAACACTTTTTCACACAGAGACAAGTAGTTTTGGATTTTGTTTTCCCTCAATAATAAAAACCTTTATATAAAAACTGCATGTTGTGTTCACGTGTGTTATCTTTTACTAATATTTAAATTAGTTTGATGATCTGAAACATTAAAGTGTGAAAACCATGCAAAAAAAACAAGAAATCAGGAAGGGGGCACACACTTTTTCACACCACTGTATATATGGACTGTTATAGCAGTCATTAAATGTAACCTTATATATTTCCTTAGAATGGTAAATATCCTCAGTTCCATTACAAATAAAATATGGGTTTATTCGATTTGCAAATAATTGCATTCTGTTTTAATCAACATCCCAAACTTTTTTATAATTTGGGTTGTAGAATAAAATTAAGAGGAAACAGAAATGGATTACGATGAAAGAAGTGGAAGTAAAATAAGAGAAATAAAAGAGGAAGTAATAAAAGTAAATAATAGACTTGGAAGGAAATTCTCGGGGTTGTCATCAGCTCTTACCTGCAATTTGTTCCTCTGTCAGCTGGTCGGCCTTCAACACACAGCACAGGAAAATATTATTATTCTTATTCTTTTATTTGTGTATAAAACCAAGTTGAGCTGATAAACACTTATTATAAAGTATAATATAATTAAACTCCAGACTCTACGCAGGAAACGTATAAGCAGGTGGACAAAGTGTTTAATACAAAAATACTGCAATAAAATTGATTAATAAATGAATCAACCAACCAATGGTCCAGTTATAATGGGCAGGGCCTAATATGCTAATAAGAAAATTTGACTGACAGCACATATTCAAATACAAGAAAACAAAAAAAGGTTCCACAGTCTCCACACAATCTCCACACAGTCTCCACACAATCAGCACACAGTCTCCACACAATCTCCACACAGTCTCCACACAATCAGCACACAGTCTCCACACAATCTCCACACAGTCTCCACA
>JBCEWE010000256.1:832132-1034632 GCA_039877035.1 Silurus lanzhouensis
TTTTTTCAGGCGAAAGCGAAATCTACCTAAAGTGGTCCTACACACTGAAGCAGCCAAACTACTACTAACTTCACCGTACTGTATCCTCCCGCACCTCTACTGGCGCGGAGGGATACATGTGTATAGTATTTATCGGTTTTTCAGAGATGCAATCTAATAAAATGTATTAATAATGCGCTGTGAGATTTAATTTTTGAAGCTTCATATTTAATTTACAAACATTTTATTCACTTTCATTTGCAAATCATATATTTTATATCAACAAGATTCTTAAATATATCTTAAAATGTATGATAGATCCTCTGTTTATCCAACCTTGTGTTTTTATGGATCTGATTGATAGATTAATTGACTGATTAATTGATTGATTGATTGATTAATAGACTGGTTGGCTGTGTTTGATTTGTTTGTTTTGTTTATTCTTTTTTTGTTTTTGTTTTTCATTCATGCGTATTTAGTATCTATGATTCAGGGGATTTTCATTTTGCAGTAATTTGATTTGAATTACATTAAGGAAATAGTGATATAATGCATTTGCTATGCACAAATATTAATATATATCAGTGTTGGGCGGTGAGGGTCAGCAAAGTCTTCTCTTCTGGTCTAAACACTATCAGAAGCACTGAGCTACATTTACACACTAAATTCTAATATTTGTTCCGTGAAATTGTATTAATTTATTTCCAACAGTTTATTCTCTTCATGTTGTAGTTTTTCTCTCGGCTGCACTGCTTCCAGTACGTGCATGTGGATGGTAGATTTTTTGTCCAGTCAGATTTTAGCCTCTATGTGCTGCCATGTGAATCTAATCTGCCCAGAGCCTTCAAAGTCTGTACTGCTGGCCTTTTACCATCGTCTACTTAATAAATAGCTCTGTTTCTTTAAACAATCAGATTTTAAATTCGCATCACAGGCGTCAGCATTTTCTTATTTATTTAAGTTTTATTTACATTTGAATGTTTTTGTCATGTTATTAGACAAATATTGATTTTGAACTGCTTCAGATGTTGTAGGTGCACAGTTGTGGTTGTAGTGTGGAGGTTTGGAGTGTAACTGGGTTTCTTGCTTTAGTAAAATGGTTTTCACCTCCAGATGTGAAACGTCTCTCTGTAATGTCACGTGTTGTTATATTGTGGGTTTTTTTATTGTATTGATGGTTTCTGTAATTGTGATGTGATAATGGTGGTATTAAGAGGTGGATTGAGTCGGGTACCTCTCCACTGAAGGCCCAGGTACCAAATGCACAGCTCACCAATGGTAAACTCATAATACAGTATATATGCAGATGAAAGGAATCCTGAACCAACATGGCTACCAATCCATACTTCAACAAGACAATAAGCAGAAGCGTACATCTGAGTTCTGAAAGTGTTATTTAGAGAGCAAACAGTAATTTGTTATATCTGTTATATCATAATATCATGAAATACTATCTATCATGGAATGTTCTGTCCAGTCACCGCACCTAAATCCTACTGAACTGCTCTGGGATGAACAAGAAACCTCCAACTAGTGAAGAACATCTTTGGCAAGTTTTACAAGAGACTCAGCAAAGTATTTCATCTGAGATTCAGCTGTAAAAGATGCTGAGAGTGTGTAAAGCTGTTCTTCATGCTGAGGGAGGATTTTTTATTAAAGTGAACATCTGTACATTTATAGATTTGTTTGGTCAAAGGAAATCTTTAGAGCCCTTTGACCAGAGAACAATATGAATATTTTGATCAGTACTGTGAATGTTGTTACTCTGATCTCTGTATGAAAAGAGGTAATTATCTGTATATTGTATAATATATACTTTAAATATTATCACTATTTTGTCTATTATTAAGTATAAGATGGTAATGTAGTATCTTTAATATACAAACACACCCTCTCCTGTTTCTGCAAAATAACTACACACTAGAGTGCCTTCTGAGTCCTGAGGGAAATGATGACGAGGGTGTGTGTGTGTGTGTGTGTGTCTATCCCTAACCCTAACCCTAACCCACACACACAAAGCTAGACCCCTGCCTCACTCAGGACACTCCATCTGTTCATTAAATGCATCAATATTTGATATCCACCCCTTCAGCCAGGTGTAGCAGAGAGAGACTAATCCTATATCACATATCACACACACACACACACACACACACACACACACACACACACACACACACACACACACACACACAGATATTCTTATACAATATCTAGTTACTATGATTTAATGTAATGATGTATAATACTTTGAAAAAATTTATTATATTCTATGCTTAGTTTATGACTGTGTGTGTGTGTGTGTGTGTGTGTGTGTGTTTGTGTTTGTGTGTGTGTGTCAGAGTTTCAACACAGCAAACTGTTAACCATTCCAATTTGTTACTTTATTAAAGCACACTTAACGTTTAAAAATGTAAAAATGCTTTATCCATTACATTATCGTGTTACACATGCAAACAAAGTGCGTGTTTGTGTGTGTGTGTGTGTGTGTGTGTGTGTGTGTGTGTGTGTGTGTGTGTGTGTGTGTGTGTGTTGAGAGAAACCCCCATACTAGCATGAGAATAAACAGCCTGGAAAGAGAGCACATTGCATAATACTGAGCACGCACAAAAAACCACACACACACACACACACACACGCACACACACACACACACACACGCACACACACACACACACGCACACACATAAGCGCAGCGTGAGGACAGCCACCTGGGTGATAAAGCAGAAACATTGCAGCATGACAACACAGCAAATGTACGCTTCAGGGTATGAAAGTATGTGTGTGCTCTGTTTATTAAAAGGGAAAATCCCTTTGAAGTATTTATTATTATTTATTGTTAATAATATTATTCAGGAGTTTTTCTGAATCAGCAGAAAATGAACACAAACCCACAATGTAACAACATAGCTGGCAATAAATAAATATAAAAGTCTAAATGTAATATCAGTAGATATCGAGAATAGATCTGCTGTAAATCTGTTGTGTTTCTGTTCCAGCTGCAAAAATCGAACCTTGGCTCCTTTACCTTCATTCAATATTAGAAGAAAATCTATATTATCTAACGGATTGTTTTTATGCTGGTTGTTTTGATATTTCTCACTGTGTTGTGAGTCGTGAGATGTTTTAAGGAGCTAGTAGAGATCAAGAACCCTAGAAAATGACTAAAATAATTATGATCGGAATGTTATTGAACACCTGGCTTTTCCACCCAGATGTGGTTAACCACAAAATGTTAGCACAAACTTGGAGGCGCACAATTGTGAAAGACATCTATTTAATGCTGGAGCATTAAATCTTCCCTTTCCGTGATCTAGAGGACCCGAACCTGTTTGTGCAGCTATTTGTTCCCAAAGCCAGCTCCATAAAGATCTGCTTTCCATGGCTTGGAGTAGACGATCTCCTGCTATAGCGCTTCAACCCTGTTGAACATGAATGAATGTGGATGTTGATGGCCTCCTCAGCTTACCTACATTAGTTCCTGAATTACTAACACCAATGTGTCTGAATGAATTTCCACAAATCTCCACAAAATCTAGTGGAACATCTTGCCAGAAGAATGGAGCCAACAGAAAATGTCTAATGTGACATTTAAAAAGAAGCAAATACTAATCTCCTGCCATGCTGGGTATTGGTAGAAGCACATTGATAAATATACAGTGTGTTATGAGTTACAATATTCAGCAGGTATTTGATTCCAAAATGTAGTAAAAAAGCAGGCAGAGTTTGTCGATTTACAAGCAGATGATTCGACCTGAGCAAAATGAGATTAAGATCCTGATTAAAAACTGATACAATTCAGCAGCACTCAAGGTCTCAAAGTAGTACACTCAGTAAACATCAAGAACCAGGGTTCTACAGAGGGTTTCACAGGGTTCCATACTTCCATACCAGAGTTCCACAAAGAGAAATACGTCACTCTGTCTTTATAAATTAGTTCTTTTTACACTGTATGTGAGTGTGTCTATTTGAGGACATCTGCCTGGGGGACTGGAAGCCGGATGATGTAGTCATGTGTTGGTAGTTGGACTCCTGAAACTTCTGGATCTTCGCAAAAGTGTCCAAACGGGGACCGTTGAGCTGGATTTTCATCTTTTGGAAGAAGACGGGAGCACAAATCTGGCGAGTAGGGCAGCTTCTCCAATGATCATCATTCACGAGTTGGCCAACGAATTCGACATATTCAGGGGTTGAGCTTGTCAAAGGTCTTCCTGATTTCTCGTCATCTTCCAGTGATGTTCTTTTACTCTTGAAGCATGCATGCCACTCAAAACACCCCGAACAACTCACTGCAGCATATGACCGCCGTATGTCAAAAGACTTTGCTTTTGGTTCTAACTTGTTGTCCATGATGAAATCCCAGATGTGATAATGCACTCGGTAAGAAAAGCACCAATTACACCATAAGTCTCAATAGTCTCCCTACCCTCAGTGTGCTGGGGAATATGGGGTACGATTATAGAGGACAAAGGACAACAAAGAGAATCAGAATCAGAAACAGCTTTATTACCAAGTATGCTTACACACACAGGGAATTTGACTTGGTGTCATGAGCTTCCAGTGCAGGAGAAGTATAGACATAATATAACAAAATAATTAAAGAGTTAAAAAATGCAATAAAAAAGCATACAGTTCATGTAGCTACTAATAATGAAAAGAAGATATTAATAAAATAAAAGGCTAAAATTATCGACCAGATAAAGAACAAAGAGAAATATACATTATATTTGGATATTTTTTGTAGATTTTTGAAGCAAAAGATGGAGCTTCTTGTACGAAATTTCCTGTCTATTAAAGAATATAAGGAATATATTAAATTACTTATTTTATGTATATAAAATCCTTGATGTGTTTCCTCAGCTGGTACTGTACGCTAAAACTAACACCTAAGTTTTAACTTATTCTATAAAATGAACCGATGTTTACTTTACAAGACAAGACATGACATTTGAATGGGTTTAAACATCTGGAGATACCAGTTACAAAGGAAGTTGTTTATTCTGCATGGTGAACTGAAGCGAAGTTAGTGGTTTGAAGGCCCCAAGTGAAATCCTGCTCAGAGTTTATCAAAGTGTTCAAATTGAGCCACGGAGTGAAAGTGAAGTTAGCGAGATCAGCAGACAGGTGCTGAGTGCTACAGCGGAAACTCAGACCGCAAAATGCAGAGTATATAAAAATAAAGGAAACTAAAAGCACACACACACACACACACACACACACACACACACACACACACACACACACACCCCATTGCAAGTGTTCTGGTAAAGAATTGAAACCTGGACTGTAAACTGAGGTGAAAAATACCTTAATAATGCTTATTTCTAAAGCCTAAACATTATAACTGAAACCAGTGAAAAGCACCAGGGCAATAGTAATGTTCTTGTTGTCTTGGTGTTGGCCGTATTAATGATTTAAGGTCTGGATCTGACTTTTCTCCTGCATTCTCCTGAATGCTGACACAATGCTCCTACTGGCAGATTTAGACTCTGACTCAGAGTGAAATCGGACCTGATCACTGCAACCATTACAACTTGCCAAAAAAAGGACTTTCCATGCAGCACTTTTCCAATAACTGTAACCCCGGTTTCACGTTAACAATGTTTCAATCCTGGTCTCAATCAAGGGTCTGGGGACCTCTGGAGGAGTCATGGGGAGTCAGAGGGAGACTGGGGGAACCTGGGGAAGTTTTGTAGGAGTCTTGTGGAGTCAGGAGTAGTCTGGGGAAGTCAGGAAAAAGCACACCCTCAGGACCTTGTATATTTTACTCTGGGTTTTTGGAAGTAACAAACTTGCAGAGGTAAGTCATTGTTCAGGGCTTGGACCACGAGTATAACAGACAGAAACATCTGCACTTCTGGAGCTGACTCACCTACTCAGCCACAGCAGTATGGCCACTATTGTTCATAAGGTTGCTGCTTTCTTTCCTAATATTACGTTTTCCGAATTTACATAGAAAGCTGCATTCGGTTAGTGGATAGACTCCAAGTAACAAACTGGTGCTTTGAAGATTCGTTTGCTCATTTCAGCAATCCTGATAAATGTTCTGACCATCCTGTAAAACAAAAAGATTTAGAAGTTTATGGGAAGACTGCAAATAAGTGCAATCATTACTAGACCCAGGTGGATATCTCAATATTTTCCTCAAAATCCTGACCTGCTGATGTATAACACTGAGCACCTCAGGGGTGAGTTTTATTTTCCCTCCTCTGTCATTCCTTTATCGTCCTTTTCCTCTGTTTCATCTCCTTATTATTATTAAAATTAAAATTAAAAGACTGTCCTGAAATGTACTAAATGTGACTGTGACTTTATAATAAAAAAAGAGGAAAGTTCTGAAGTGCTGTCTAGACACCCTGTCTGTGAACCCAGAGATCTGAACGAAATAAAAAAGAAACAGAAATACAACGTAATGTAATGCAGAAAAACAGAGCTGTCTGTTACACAGGAAACTCGAACCACAGAAAACTGAGAAAAGCAGCTTAGAGTGCGGAGTTGGAAGACATGTAACACACACACACACACACACACACACACACACACAACACACACACACACACACACACACACACACTCACTCTCATTCTTATATACACATACATGAGTCTATTTGTGTTTATGTGTGTGTGTGTGTGTGTTTGTGTGTGTGTGTTTGTGTATATTTTATATATATACAGTATATATAAACACACACACATCGTACACTGCATTTCATTGACTCTGTGCTTGCACGCTGCACAATGACGATAAGGTTAAATCTATCTCTAATTTAATCTAACACACACACACACACACACACACACACACACACACACACACACACACACACACACACACACACACACAGCAAAATGAAGAACCAGCTATAAACCCAACACTCTATGAACAGCTGGCCGATAAGTGCAGATATACAGACCCTAAAATCTGATAAGTAGAATGTAAAACACACACACACACACGCAGATACCCATACATACACACACAAAAACACACACAAATGCACATAAATACACACACACACACACACAGATGCACACAAAAACACAAATACATGCATAAAGACCCTCACACATACACAAAAATCCACACATACACACACACATATACACACACACACACACACACACACACACACACACACACACACACACACACACAAACATATATATACACACACACACACACACCACCTCAAAGAAAATGCTGAGCTGGGATGCCCTGCAAGGGATTTCCTCAGCCTGATGAATGCCCCTACTGAAGTGTGCAGTAATCTACTCCCAGAATCTACACACACACACACACACACACAAAAGGAACTAGGGGGTGTGTTTATGGGGGAAGCCGTGCTTCAGATGCAATGCAGTGGCAATAAAACTGCCCATAATGCAGAGCAATGGATGCATTACGTCCTTCCTCTCTCTCTCTCTCTCTCTCTCTCTCTCTCTCTCTCTCTCTCTCTCTCTCTTCATTTCTGTTCTCTCGCTCTGATCAAACTGCTGTCTCGGGAAGAATTCGGTCATACGTTTGCGGTTTCTCTGCAGAGGGAAGATCGATGCTGCAGTTCTCACAGAGCTTCCAGCTTCTGTCCATCCGCCTGGACTGTAAAAAGGCTTATGGAAGAAATGCCACGTTTGTACTCTGCTATCTGGCAGATGTTCTCATGAAAACCTCGATGATGATAATAATGGTTATGGTATGATGATATTCTTCATGTTACATGTTTTCCCATATCATGACCCAAACGTGTGGCTGATTGCACTCTTGTAGATGACAAGGTAAGAAGTTAGTAAAGTTATGACTATAACACACTCAATCACATGTTTGTCAGGATTATGGACCATGGACAATATTAGCCAGAAGCCACCACACGTCCATGTCTGGCTCATCTGTCACTTTACACGCAAAGTCTACATCTACATACTTCATTTACATACCCAACACTAATTGTCCATTCATCACACTTCCGTTATTGTTGAGGTTTGTGATGGACGCTTAAAAGCAGAAATGTTCATGCAAACCGTGATCCTTAGCACATTGGAGCAGACTGTTGATTACAATTACTGTCCAAATTCATCCTCAACTTTCTTGAGAAAGCTCTTGGATCTTTAGTCTGTGTATCTTCAGCTGCATTGAGTGACCAACAAACGAAGAGAAATCCATCCAGAGGTAGAACGTTGGAAGAAATCAGGAGGATCTAAAGAGAATAAAGGGATCACTGACACCTCAGCAGCATGAGAGAGAGAGAGAGAGAGAGAGAGAGAGAGAGAGAAGAGAAGAGAAGAGAAGAGAAGAGAAGAGAAGTGACAGGGAAGACTCCGGCAGGACTCGCTCTAGCAGCAGAACTAAAAGCGAGAGCCAAAAGGTAACACAGATATGAGGGATCTATGGGATGAAAGATGCCACCAGACCACCATCAACAATCCTGAGTGAACGCATGTAAAGAAGGAGACGACAACATCCAAATATCCCAGTTCACCAAACACTCCATATCCATGATCTTCAGAATCATTATTAGGCTTCATTATTTGAGGTACCAGCAAATAGCCTGCACCTTTTGATCTAAGTAGGCGTAGGGGATCATAATGGTACAGAAGTTCCATTCTTCCATGGTTCTCGTCACTGTTTTGCTCAAATTTATGTTCTGAATTTATTCTCTGTGTTTCATGTGATTTACCTATATGACCAAAGGTTTTTGGAAATCTGACTTCTCCACCTATATATGGTTCCTCGACAAGCACAAACTTCAATTGTTTGAAGGTTAATTTGTGTATGACTTGAACTAGGTGACCCAAACATGTTTCAGCATGACAAATGCCCCATTAAGCCAACTCCATGAGGATCTGCTTTCCATAGGTCGGAATTGGTGGAAGATCTCCTTTAATATATAAACCCTATTAAACACATTTTGTGATGAATGTGATTGCTGACTGCACCCCAGGCCTCCACACCTCATCTACATCAGTACCTGACTTAATTAACACCATTGTAGCTGAAAGAATTTCCACAAAGCTCCACAAAATCTAGTGGAACACCTTCCCAGGAAAGTGGTGCTTATTATAACAGTGAATGGAGACCTAATGTGGAAAGTTAAAAGAAATTACTGAAAATGCTTATAAAAACTTGTTCATCATTCCTCTTAGTGCATCAGCTTTTAACACCATGTCCATTTGTGTTCTTTATTCTCTCACACTTGCCCTAAGCACCAGCACGTTAGCATTTTAAACACGGCCGTAATTAGCCGTGAGTAAGTAAGCAACAGGACCCTGAGCCTTTATTGTTCATGACTCGTGAATAAATGATAAAACTATCCCATCTTTAGGTACAGCAGGAATTGAATGATAAAACCCGAGCTCTCAGACTGCAAATAAACATCTCGTTGTTTACACAGATGCAGGAACAAACCTTGAGAGGAACCAGGAAACACATCCTTATTCTTGGGTTTATGACCAGGCAAAGAGTGGTTTCAGGTGATGAGAACTTCCCAATCATCCAGCACCTCTTCACCACCAATGAGCTCCTGTCTGACCTCTTCCCTGAATCTCACACTACACTCTTCCTCCTTCAATTTCCACCATCTTATTCTTCACCTCCAAAACATCCTACAGACCACCATCCTATGCTGTCTAGCTACACTGTCCCCGCCAACACCTTACAGTCTCCAATCTCCTTCATGTTGCATCTCCTACATAGCACATAGTCCACCTGTGTGCACCTTCCTCCACTCTTATACGTCACCCTACGATCCTCCTTCTTCTTAAAATACGTGTTCACCACTGCCATTTCCATCCTTTTAGCAAAATCTACCACCATCTGCTCTTCCACATTCCTCTCCTTAAGACCATACCTACCATCACCTCCTCATCACCTCTGTTCCCTTCACCTACATGCCCATTAAAGTCTGCCCCAATCACCAATCGTTCTTTCCTAGGTACACCATCTACCACTTCATCTAATTCACTCCAGAATCTTTCCTTCTCCTCCATCTCACAACCCACTTGTGGAGCATAAACACTGATGACATTTATCATCGCTCCTTCAACTTCCACCTTCACGATCATCACCCTATCAGAAACTCTCTTCACCTCCACTACACTCTTACTGTACTCTTCCTTCAGAATCCCCCCTACACCATTTCTCTTTCCATCCACACCATGATAAAACAGTTTAAATCCACCTCCAATGTTCCTGCTCTTACTCCCTTTCCACTTGGTCTCCTGAACACACAGCATATCTACCTTTCTCCTCTCCATCATATCAGCTCCATCTCTCCCTTTACCAGTCATAGTACCAACATTTAAAGTACGAACCCGAACCTCCACTCTCCTACACTGCTCCTTTCCCTGCTGTCTCTATAGACGTCTTCCTCCTCTCCTTCTCCTCCTTCAGCCAACTGCAGCACAATTTACACCAGTACCCTGTTGTTAATGATACCTGTGGTGGTTGTTGTTAACCCGGGTCTCGACCGATCCGGTATGAAATTCTGATTTGTGATCTGCATATTTGATTTGGCACATGTTTTACGCTGGATGCCCTTCCTAACGCATTATCTGAGATTGAAACCGACACTAAGAGTGACCTGACCTGTGTAACACTAATGGCTGAGTTATAATATTATACAAAACTGTATATTGTGTAATAAACTTAATAAAACGAGAACGAACTTGTTGAGAAAACCACATGAAATTTTTTTATGCCAACTCTCTCAGCACTTCCTCATTGTGGCTCATTGCGATGTGAGAACACACAAAATGTTTCCAAGCTTCTAAACAGAGCAGAACATGATCAGTGAGATCTTCACTTCAGCAGAAGATTTGATATTTCGGTGTTGTTTTGGTGTTTTAGACCCTTTATGCATTCTTTTATATTTAAGAAGAATTTGAATTTTTTATTTGCGAGTGTTTGAAGCTATTAGAGTTATTACAGTTACACATGGCCAAAAGCATGTTGACACCTGACTATAAGATTGGCAAGGCTTCTTTTTCACCATTTCCAACTTTTGCTCTTATTAGAACCTCCACTCCTCTGGGAAGAAGTTCCACTAGATTTAGTGGAGATTTGTGCTCATTCAGAGACATGGATGTTAGTAGAGTCAGGTACTGATGTAGGTGAGGTGAGGAGGCCTCAACTGAGTTTAATAGGGTTTAAGCTCTATGGCAAAAGATCTTCCACTCCAATCAATGGAAAGCATATCTCCATGGGGCATTGTCATACTGGAACAAGTTTAGAACAAGTTTAGGTCTCCAAGATCAAGTAAAGGAGAAAATGTCATGCTCCAGCATTTAAAGATATCCTGCGCGCCTTCATGAGCTTTAAGGAAAGTCTCTACTGCCACCGTATGGCTTAAAGATGAACGACTGAAAAGAGAATATTTGTAGCACAAGAATGCATTTGTGAGAAAATAACATCAATAAAAGTGTGCATTTTGTTGTTCTTCAATTTATTTTCTTTTGTCTTTTTTGCATAGTTAATAATAATAAAATCCTACTTCCCATACCGGGAGTCGAACCCGGGCCGCCTGGGTGAAAACCAGGAATCCTAACCGCTAGACCATATGGGAGGTAAACGCAGACGACATCTCAGTGAACACCTTCTCACCTTCCGTTTAATAACTGTGTGATGAAGAGGATCTGTAACAATGTGCATCCACATGAGGAACAGGACCCCAGCCGAACCGCTAGACCATATGGGAGCCCTTGATGGTTTCTTTCTTTCTTTCGGCGTTTTAAAAAAAGTGTAACATGTAAGCCCCGCCCCTTCGTGAAGCCCAACCCACTAGTGGCGAAAGTCCCACCCACTTGAGTCTAATGTTGGTATCAATGTCAGCATGTAACTGAACTTTTTAAAAATACGTCTTCATACTTCGCTTTTACTGTATTTCTACATATTGAGCTAATAGCTGTCTATATTTCTCATTATAAATGATAAATATATATTTCTGGATAAATATGGAGGGTTGTGTTATGAAGGACATCCAGCTTAAAACATCTGCCAACTCAAATATGCGAGTCACGAATCAGAAACTCATACCGGATGAGTCTTTACCAAAGACCACCACAGGTGAACTAAGTTTTGTTGTTTTTATTAAATCCTTGATTTCACAGGTAAACATTTTTTCAGAATAGATAAGTTATTTAGTGCTTTCACACTCCTGTAGAAAAACCTGCTTTCCATACTGGAAGTTAAACCAGTTAAATTATTTAAAACCATCAAATTATTTATTTTAATTACACTTCTATTTATTAAAATTTTTATTGGTGCATTTTTAACTTAACATACAAAAAGTGCTGCTTCCCATACCGGGAGTCGAACCCGGGCCGCCTGGGTGAAAACCAGGAATCCTAACCGCTAGACCATATGGGAGCTGATTATTTATATATTTTTGTCTCTGACTACTGTAGAAGGTCTTTCCTTATCTGCCCAGGTCTCCCATGCGTTTGGTTGCTCTGTGATTCCAAATGAGACAGTATTTTAGGATCTGACTCTCCACTGGTTGTGTAATCATTTTTTATGTGAAATAAACACCAACAGTTTTTTTGATCAAATGAAATCTCAGTGAATACCTTCCCACTTTCTGTGTTTAGTATAGAGGTTTCCCAGTGGAACATCACCAAGAGTATCACACTGTCTCCACTAGCTCACCTTCTGTCCATAGTGATGCCATTTCATCCCCAGGTAAGCAACGCACATATGCTCCTGACCGTCACATGATGTAAAAGAAAATTGGATTCATTAACCAGTCCACATTCTTCCATTGCCCCATGGTCCAGTTCTGATGTTTACGTGTCCATTGATGGAGCTTTGGGTGGTATACAGTGATCTCTCTGACTGCTTTTAAGCTAGGCATACTATAATTACATACAAGTCAAATTACACAGAGGTTCTAGCAATGGAAGCCCCACAGTTCATGATTTCAAAATGAAATGGGTCTCTACATAGAAGAAATGGAATCAGTGGGATGGTTTCATGTATAGGTGGTGAGGGGATTTTGGATAGACTTTATGGCTGATCCTTTTGTTTCTGCCCAAATCAAGTATAGTCACATAAAGAAGCATTTATTTTCATTTCTACCATATATATCTGATGCAGTACACAGTGAAATGAGACCATGTTCCTCCAGAACCCTGGTCATACATTTAATAACATAAGGCTACATAACAGAACAAAGAGTTTAGGACTAAAGTAAGTGTCCTCACCACATAAAGTGTATCTTGTGCAACCAAGGGCAAATTATTTTTACAATCCATAACGATACATAATAATCACAGCCTCTGAGAAGATTTTCTTTCATAGTTCGGACGTCCTTTTATTTACTGATGAAGAAGAGTTTTTTTTTCTCTGTGAAGTATAAAGTGATCTGACAACATCTGTTTTACATCATCTCTAGACATTGATTATTTATAAGCAGAGGTGGGAGACTCGAGTCGTATGACTTGACTCGAGTCAGACTCGAGTCACAATTTTCTGGACTTGAGACTTACTTGACTAGATCTCTGAAAAGACTCGACTTGACTTTAGACTTGCTCCTTGTGACTTTAGACTTGACTCGGACTTGTGCCTATTTACTTGAAATGACTTGTGGAAAATGTTTTTTTTCAAATATTGTGATTTTTTTTATATATTTAAGAATGGACTATATATTTTCCAATAAGTCGGCGAACCCAATCCACTCTTGCGCATGTGTAAACCGCTAGACGCTATCCGGAAGCCGCTTGCCGCCTGCCAAAACAGCAGATCCCTCCGCGGACAAGACAACATGTACACCGCAACAACACCAGCCCCACCCCCGAGGATAATAAAGTTCGGGTTTAGAGATTACGCGTACATGGCCAGTCTGATTTTTTGCAAATGCAATTCACTGTAATTTGCCTTCACATTGGCATTATTTTAAACTGTCCAAACATCACAGTTTAACATTGAAGTGGTCAAGGGTTAAAGTTGTTATGGTCAAATACATAAATCTGGTTTGATGTACGGTAAATTTCTCCATAAATACTGGGGCATGACCTGATAGTTTTTAATTTTTTACATTATTAAAGATATTAGAAAATTAATGAAAAGCCCTAGAGTAACATGATCATAATAGTTTGTGGATAACTCTTAACAGAGCAAACAATGTTGGGTTCCTCACCTTTTAAAAACCACTGCCTCACTTGTACAGTAAGATTTTTTTTTTTCTGATATTGATATTCTACTTTGAGTATGCAACCCATTGTTTGGTGTCTGATGAGATGACAGAGTATACTTTACACTTATAGGTATTATTATTACTATATGTTGAGATGGGGACATGTGACTGTTCACTCCATGTTTACACAGATACATCAGGGTATTGATAGATAGAAATGATCCAGTTTAACAACTGTAGTTCTGACTCCTCCTGAGAAGGGAACATCAGCACATTCTACTGTCTAAAAAACTTACAATTAATTCTTGTTTACTTGTTCATTTAATTTATTTTTATTTTAGAGCATTTAAAGTGCTTCTTAACGATATTTTATTACACACAAGTTGATTTATTTATTTTTGTTACCCATCATCAGCCCTCTGTGTCTAAATAAGTAATAAAAGTCCCTGAGTTAAAAAATGTGTCAAACAAATCTGTGTGCGACTTGGTATGACTTGATGACTAAGTTGCGACTTGACTTGACTTGACTTGACAAAGAGTATGACTTGACTTGACTTGACTTGACCCTTACAACAGAATGACTTGACTTGACTTTGACTTGCAATGCTAAGACTTGGACTTGACTTGAGACTTTCATTTGGTGACTTACTCCCACCTCTGTTTATAAGTATATATAATTATATATACTTTTACATAATTATTTCCTATATGTTGAGACAAACGGGGCCTAAATGAAATGCACAGTAGAGAAAAATCAGATTTTGAGATTACTCAGTAGTTTCACACTTGTGAAGAAAATCGAACTTCCCATACCGGGAGTCGAACCCGGGCCGCCTGGGTGAAAACCAGGAATCCTAACCGCTAGACCATATGGGAGTTGAGATGATCCACTTACCAAACTGACCAACATCACACATTAATTATCATTGAGCAATCAATGTTCTAAGGTGAGTGTGGTGGCCACTCTTGTTGTCTCTGACCAAATCAAATCAAATCAAATTTCATTCATCACCTACACATACATACAGAGTACGACATGCAGTGAAATGCTTTATACGACTGACCAGCATGAGGGAATAGGGTGGGGGAAGAAATAAAACAAGGGAAAAAGAAGGCAGATAAATAAAACCAATAAACTATGTAAAATATAAAATATATAAAGATAAAGATATATATATATATATGAAAAAAATAGGAGAATTGTATATACAGGGTATGTTTATGATACAGTAAACACATAAGGTGGTTGATGTGATTGTCTTTAACGTGTGCGGTATGGTGTGGTATAAGTGCACTGTGCCGTGCAAGTACAACAGTGACTGTTCAGGGTTTAAAGTGTTGTAGTGCGAGAAAAAAGTAAAATATTTGCAGAAGTGTGATGATGGAGAGAGAGTGACCAGCTTTTAGATTCAGTTTTTAGATCCTGGGTGTTTCCTGGTTTAAACTCCGAATGGCCTGCGGGAAGAAGCTCCTCCTCATTCTCTTTGTGTTCGCTTTCAGGGAGCGGAAGCGTTTCCCCGAACGCAACAAAGAAAAAAATCCATTGTTGGGATGGCTGGTCTTCATAATCTTCTTGGCTCTGGTCCTGCACCACGTGCTGTAGATGTCCTGCAGGTTAGGGAGCTCGGTGTGGATGGTACGTTCAGCTGAACGCACCACCCTCTGGAGGGCTCACCTGTCCTGCATGGTGCTGTTCCCAAACCAGGAAGTGATGCTACCCGTCAGAACGCTCTCAGTGGTGCAGGTGTAGAAAGTCTTTAGCACCTGAAAGGGTAGTTTAAAGTCCCTTAAGCGTCTCAGATGGTACAGACGCTGCCGGGCCTTCTTCACCAGGGTGTTGGTGTGACAGGACCAAGACAGATCCTGTGTGATGTGAACATTCAAGTACCGGAAACTGTCCACTCTTTCCACTGGATTCCCACAGATGTTTAGCGGTTGGTATGACCGCTCCCGCTTCGTGCTGAAGTCCACGATCAATTTATTAGTTTTGTTGCAATTTATAACTTTGTTGCTCTACGGCCTGAGCAAAAAGACTTTAAGATAAGATAAGATAAGATAAAGATAAGATAAGATAAGATAAGATAAGATAAGATAAGATAAGATAAGATAAGATAAGATAAAGATAAGATAAACCTTTATTCGTCCCACAGTGGGGAATTTTTTTTGTTACAACAGCAATAAAAAATAAAAAATAAATGCAAATATATAAAAGAATAGACGAATAGACATACTATAGTATACAAGTTTATACACAACTCAATGTATAAATAACAAATAAGGAAAAAATACGTATTGCAGGTAGTATTTCACTTTAGACAAATTTACTTTCTTAGAACTGTGAAAGAGTATAAACAGATTTTTTTTATATATTTGGAAATAGCTTTAGCATAGTCCCATTGGGGGACAAGTCTACAAATGAGACTGAATCCTTAAAATAAAACCTCATAACTCTGATTTCATCCAAAGCAGGCCTCTGAGAGATGGTTCAAGGTCAGCGTCAAGGTTTTGCTAACTAATGTTGAAGTTAAGTATAAAGTGATCTAGCAACATTAGTATTTTTTATCACCTCTAGACTTAAATTAAATATGCTTTCATATAATCAGCAAAGTCAGATTTTGTGATTGATTAGTGGTTTCACACTCTTTTAGATTAAAAATCCTACTTCCCATACCGGGAGTCGAACCCGGGCCGCCTGGGTGAAAACCAGGAATCCTAACCGCTAGACCATATGGGAGCTGTTCCTTTACTGTTTAATCGCCCTTCGTGACGTCTAACCTACTAGAATCTCTCCCACTTATGTGTCTAATGTTGGCATCAATGCCGGAAACTTTTTAAAAATTCTTCGTCATCAAATTTATTCAGTTCAGATTGTATTTTATGTAAGTCATCATTATCTGCGACGATGTTGCTCTTCACCCGGACATTAGTGTTGCACAGGTCAGATCACGCTTAGTGCCGGTGTTACACCAGATTCTGTGACCATCGTATGTTGTGACCATAGAGGGCGCTGTTGCTAAAATGCGTCTTAAAATAGATCGTCTAGAGAAGTTCACTACGCAAACAGCGTAAATGCAAACATCGGCATTACGATTATTATTATTATTCCAAATAGAGGAATTTGGAAAAAAAATAAATTATTGTTATTCAGTAATAAAGTGCTGGTTAAATAATGAAAAGTGAACTTAACACACTTACCACAGGGTCACCAGATTTAATAAGGCACTATTACAGATTATTAAAATCAATTTCCTCCCAATATTTCACACACAATGACTTTAATATTCTCCATATTCACTGTAGTGATGCTCAACACTCTCTGTATTAGATCCTGAAAATTATTTGAGTCTCATGTCCACAGGAACAAACTTACAGCAGGATTTATGATATATGACATGTATATTACACTATAAAGAAGAAGACTCGATGGTGCTCTTGGAGGAGTTCCCCAAAGCCCTCAGAGAACTGTGTGTTGTGGTTTTTATTACACCCTTGATTTCACAGGTGAACTTTCTTTCAGAATAGATAAGTTATTTAGTGCTTTTACACTCCTGTAGAAAAACCTGCTTCCCATACCGGGAGTCGAACCCGTTAAATTATTTAAAACCATCAAATTATTTATTTTAATTACACTTCTTTTTATTACTTTTTATTATTAGTGCATTTTAAATGTAACATACAAAAAGTGCTGCTTCCCATACCGGGAGTCGAACCCGGGCCGCCTGGGTGAAAACCAGGAATCCTAACCGCTAGACCATATGGGAGATGAGAACATTGACTTACCAAACCGACCAACATCAAACATTAATATCATCAAGCTATTAATTTTCACAGATGCGAGTGGAATGTTGTCTCTGACCACTGTAGAAGGTCCTTCCTAATCTGCCAAGGTATTTGTGCCAAAATATTGGCACAAAATTGGACACACAATTGTATAAGATGTCTTAGGATGCTGTAGCATATAGAAATGGGTTGGAGTGGAAGATCTTCTGCTATAGAGTTCTGTCCACAACCCTACTGAACACGCTTTCTGTCTTCCAATCTTTCAGTAATTTTGAAGTGAATGTGTGGTAAGAAGTTTTACTACTATATAACTACTACTATATAACCATTGACACTCTCTATGGCATTATACACTACATTACCAAAAGTATTGTAATACTATAATAATAATGTAATTTTTCCAGCCTCATGAGGTTCTTCACCAAACATACGTCTTTGTAACTTTACATTTTACCTTCACTTGAACTAGGAGCCGCAAACCTGTTTGAGCATGACAATGCCACTGTGCACAAAGCTGTGCGTTGGAATTGAAGATCTCCTGCTGTACAGCTCCAACAGCTTTGCTGATGAATGTGAATGCTGACTGCACCCCAGGAACCACAAACTGTAGTAAAACATCTTCCCAGAAAGGGGAATACATGTGGCTTTTGCTGAGAGTAAAAGCTCAGGGGTTACTGACCAGAAGGTCGGGGGTTTAAACCCTTGTATTGCCAAGCTGCCATTTTTGGGCCCTTAAGCAAGGCCCTTAACCCTCTGTGCTCCAGGGGCACTGTATCATGGCTGACCCTGTACTCTGACCCTAGTTTCTAAGCAAGCTGAAATATGCGAAGGAAAGAACTTCACTGTGCTGTAATGTATATGTGACAAATACAGGCTCTTCCATTTATTCCGGATTGTATTAATGATGGAAACACCAGACAGAAGAAGATATGAAGACAGAGTTTAGCTGCCCGGTTTATTCAAGCAGCATGAATTACTAGTGAAAGTTTTCTGTAAAGAAGCTTTGGGACAAGTTCTAATGTTAAATGTTCTACAGAGATAAAATCCGTTTTGCGCTGATCGATTTACAGATCCAATTCAATCTCAAGGGTGAAAAAACAAATCAAATATAAATTAAAAAGCCACAGCATATTGTGTCCTGAAGAGCTGAAAAATCTCATGATGGTAATATTGAGTATATTATGATCACACGTGAAACCATGAATCTGTATTAAACGAGATCTCTCGGGCAGGTAAGACTCTTCTCACACCGTGACACCTGACATGGCTTTTCTCGCATGAATGCGCTGGTGCGTATGGAACGTACTCTGCCAGGCGAAGCTCTTGCCGCACTGTGAGCACTGATACGGCTTCTCTTCTGTATGGATTTGTTGGTGAGTCTGAAGGTTACCCTTTTGGCTAAAACTCTTGCCACACTGTGAGCACTGATACGGCTTCTCCCCTGTGTGGATGCGCTGGTGCTTGTGGAGGTCGCTCTGGCGAGGAAAGCGTTTGCCGCACTCTTCGCAGTGATGCGGTTTCTCCCCGGTGTGAATGCGCCGGTGCTGCTGGAGAGAGCTCTGGCGAGTAAAAGTCTTACCGCACTCCAAGCAGCGATGTGGCTTCTCGCCCGTATGAACCACCTGGTGCTGCTGGAGAGAGCTCTGGCGCGTGAAGTTCTTGCCGCACTGTGAACACTGATACGGTTTCTCTCCTGTGTGGGTGCGCTCGTGCGCTTTCAGGTTGCTCTTGTTGGTAAACCTATTCCCACACTGCACGCAGCAATAAACTTTGCTTGGGAAGGAGTCAGAAGGTATTTCTGGAGTAAATATTAGGTTCTGAATCTCTCCGGAGATCACCACTTTCTCATATTCGTCATTATGGGCTCTCCTAATGTGGCTTTCGAGGTCGGTTTGAGACGTGTAGGACAAAGAACACCAGAAGCAGGAGACGACCTGTACGTCATCCATTTCTGGAGGATAAAATGAGAACGATTAGATATGCATGGAACAAAAAGTTACACAAACTCTAACTCCTGGCTGAGCAAAAGCAATGGAAGGCATCATTGATATTCCCCGTAAACCTGTGCAAGAGCGAGATCTTCTGCTAACGTGACATGGCATGACGGAGCAGCTTTGACCACATGCCACATGTTCCTCATGCTGTTCTAGTCAGGTAATCCACCAGCCCTACCTTGTCCATGAGTGGGAATACAGAGCTGCGTTCGCTCCTAGAGGTCGAGCGAGAGCGGATATTACCGATAGAGATAGCTAGGTTGGATCTTCTTTTGCACAATTGCACAACTGACACTTTAACACTGGACTGGCACACCTCAGTGTCACTTTAATATCAGCACATGGACTCTTTAATGACCATCACACTGGGACACTTTTCATCTGGACTACTGTCAATAGCCATATTCATCCCTTTCTGTCTTATTTGTGTGTGTGTGTGTGTGTGTGTGTGTGTGTGTGTGTGTGTGTGTGTGTGTGTGTGTGTGTGTCAGTCATAAAAAAGCATTTACATTTGCGCCATTTTTTTTAATAGATACTGGGTAAAAAACAAACATAACACTCCATAAAAAATACTACTGAACCTTATTAAAATATTTAGAAAATACAAATAATTGTAAAATCAATGCTCTGGACTCTGGGGAGAAGCCGAAAGAAGAAGAAGAAGAAGAAGAGGAAATGCTATAGAAGTGATTTTTGTTAATTTCATCATTTACATTTTTAAATTAAGTTAATTTTATCTGTTAACTTTAGTTAATGAACAAACATGAACGAGGTACAGCGTTTTGACGTGTCTCACGTGTCAAGAGACATAGCATGTGGTGTCAGTAATTTGCCTCTAGAGGCCACTCTCGTACTGTATAATGATGAGGGATCTTCTCAACCGCTCCAGAAACAGACTTGACCTGGAAAAACTATCGGTAAGGATTTTTGCTAACAGCCAATCAAATATCGGTGTCCCGATTAATCTGCAGAACTGATTTTCTGATCCACCTATTTAAGTGATCAAGGGAACAATCTGGATAAGGCAAAGGATATGATAGACTTTATGGAAACCAAGACCCCTGTCTCTATCTTCGCAAAGTATGTAGAGGTAGTGGAGACGTTAGTACCTAATGATATACCTAGAGAGCTGAATTATACGTGTAACACAGAATCTTTTGAAGAAAAGCACAAAGCAGACTATATTTCCAAAAACTCAGGACCAGGATGCTATACGTGCTCCTGCAGTTAGTGTTGGTGTGGACCACCTGCTGTAAAGCTGTGTCATTTTTCTTGTGAGTTTTGGTGAGTGTTACAGTAGCAGCATTACCACAAACTGTTGTTGTACACATGCCACCTTCCTCGTCGGACTCTTCCTCTTTCACAAGCATGATTTTAAATTTTTCATTCTGGTCGTCCAAAGAGCGACTGGTCAACACCACGTTTGATGTTCCTTCACCTGGAAAATGCACTATTTACAGTTATTTCAAATCAATCTCTAAGGCACAGAATTAAATAGTTGTTTTTGTTTTTCTTACAGAGGTAATCTTCATCGTCAGGTTCTTCCTTTATTACAGGTTTGTTTCCATGTGCAGGTGTGACGTGTCTCTCGGTGCTCGCTGTTCCACCTGAAATTCCACAAACACGGTCCGGAACTGCAGTACAGAGATTTGTGAAGCTATTTCAGTCCCAAATGAAGTTTTGGTGACTTACAGAGGTGGCCTTTATCTGTATTGTCTTCCTTTTTAATAGGTTTGTGATGGTTTGTTCTCATGTCCTCAGACACCTATTGATCACAGAGGAACATAAAAGACATAAAGGGTTATAGACCATGAAGATATCAGCATATCAGATGGTCTGCTTGATTACACACCCTCGTCCTGGCTTACATTAATAACATCTACTGTATCTGGTGGCTCTCCTCTAACATGCACAAAGTAAAAGACAAGACACACACAGGTGACACCAACACCTAACACTTACCTGTGAGTGAGCAGGAGTGTGTAGAGGTTTTCCTGAAGGCCTCGGCAGCACCTCTGCTGCCTCCATTACAAACTGTCTAAAAGATCCAGAATCTGGAGAAATAAAACATAATTATCAAGCGCAGAATTCCAGAATCAGCTTTTTATAAACTAATTTAATATAAACTATGTTGATTCAATTATGAGGTAACCCAGGGGTTAAGGTGTAGGACTTCTGCTCTGAAGGTTGTGAGATTAAATCCCCTGAGCAAGGCTCTCAAGCCCAACCGTTCTGTTCTCATATAAAGGGAATAATTGTTAGTGGCTCTGTAAGACTCATATAACAATTCATCACAATTCATGATGTTCCACAACATCTACTGTGGAGATTCCCTCAGCTATTCCTTCAGAGATTCCTTCAGTTCTTGGGGTGCAGTCAGCAGTCACATTTATAGCAAAGGTATTCAATACGGTTCAATAGCTTTCACATCTTCCAATCCAAAGCAGATCTGGAACAGGTTTGGGTCTGCTAGTTTAAATGAACTCCAGCATCCAAAACCTTTGTGCTAACAGTATGGAGAAGAAGCACATTTTGGTTGGGAAAGTTGGGCGTCCCAATAAATTTAGCCTTTTAGAAAAATAAATGTATTTTATTACTGAAATTACGCACAAGAATATCTGTGAAAACTGGACCCATTTAGTGCATTTAACTGCCATATCACATCAAAATTCAAATACAAATATAAAAATCATTAATAAAAATATAAAAATCACTTTAAAACGAAGGGAAACGCAGTGTACTGTTTTCTTTATGTTTTAGTTTAAAATGATCCCAAACTTCAGAAACTTTTCTTTTTTCTTTGGTCTGAATCTTCTCTTCACCCCTCACTCTTTTCTCCTCGTTCCTCCATTTTTCATTCTGCAGCATCTTCTGTGTTACACGCACATTTCCAGCCCCACGTTTGTAACGAGACCCCAGAGCGGTCCAGAGGTTAGCGGGTGGTGCGTCAGTAATAATGGTCTGTGGGGAAACACAGTGCTCTGTGTGTAATTAAATTCAGTAAACGATGTATTTGCATTTTTTTGTACTCGAATTACTCGATTTACTTGAGGACTGGTTTCAGCTCTCGTTTTATGACATGATGAATAATTGGTGTGTTTACATCCTGTTTGCTGCAGTAATCTGTAATGAATGAAGCGCTCGATTCATCTATCTGTTCTCCTGAGCTGCTGTTGTAATCATAAACACGGTCCTGTTCTCACCCCAGGGGTCGTCTTCACAACCTGAACGTCAGATATAATATATAATCCCCCCACACTTAAAACTTACTTTCTTAAAATAGCTTTTATGTGATCTTTTTATTTTAAGATGAAATCTGTAATGTTTATTTACTTATTAAATTGTTATTATTTTTATCAGTAATATTATTTATTTATTTATTTATTTATTTATTTTTCAAGTCTTTATTTTTTATTTTATGCTTGGAAAGAGCTTTAAGATGTTACTTTTTTTCTATATAAAATAAAGATATCATTCATAATCTAAATATTTATAACATAAACAAGATAAATAAGAATATTCATTATTAATATTAAAAATGTAATTTTCTAAAATCTGTATTAGTTTGCATGCATGTCGGCTTATGACACTGTAGTTTTTATAAATTTCCCTAAAAATTAATTCCCATAAATTCCCAGTAAGGAAATCATTTGTCTCAGTTGTGAAACTTTTACTAATCGGGTTTTTCTGGTCAGATGCCGAAATGTACAGAAGTCCTAAAAAACGATTCTCTATAATATCTATTTTTCTTCATTTTGGGGGATTGGAGGCTCAGTGGGTAAGGCTCGGGGGTTTAAGCCCTGGTTTCGCCAAGCTGCCACTCTTGGGCCCTTGAGCAAGGCCCTTAACCCTCTGTGCTCCAGGGGCACTGTATCATGGCCGACCCTGCGCTCTGACCCCAGCTTCTGAGCATGCTGGGATATGCGAAGAACGAATTTCACTGTGCTGTAACGTATATGTGACAAATAAAGTCTATTCTATTCCATTTGAGCAGTATTCCCCAACAATCCTAATATAGGAGCAAAACTTTCTTTCGGCTTCTCCCGTTAGGGGGCGCTACAGCGGATCATCCGCATGTTTGATTTGGCACAAGTTTTTTCCCTGGATGCCCTTCCTAACGCAACCCTCCTCATTTATCCGGGCTTGGGACCGACACTAAGGCTTGTGCAACACTAATGGCTGGGGTTGGTTCCCTGACCGGGGAACCCGGCCCACAGCGGTGAGAGCGCCGCATCCTAACCACTAGACCACCAGGGAACCTGACCTTAATATAGGAGCAATAGGGATAAAACATATATGACTAAATAACACCTTCACTTTAGCGCCAAGAAATATGCGTACTGAACTATATACAAGCAAATAAAGTAAAGTAGAAGAAAAACACTAAAAGAGAGATGTACAACAGTAACAGTTTGACATCAAAGACCAGAAAACCAATAGATGTGTTTGAAGGAGAAAAGAGAAAATAAATCACATATGTAACAGGTCGAGAAGGAGATCAGTGAGGTTTAAAATAAAGAAAGAGATAAAATATGAGAATGAGCTAAAAGAGGAATCTCAGAGAAATATGTAAATGATCAAAGTAAAAAAGTGAGTTTTTTGGATTTGAGCTTGAGCTTGCTGACGTCAGTGAACTTGTGCCACTGCTGTTTCAGATGTTCCTCCTAAGAGCTCCTAGGAGCTGCTGACTGACTGCAATCAAGCTGTTTTTGCTGCTTTCTCATTTACTATTTACTAATAATCAGCAAATATTCAATTATATCACAATTTGAGCCACGTGTCCACACAGAGACGGACTCTCAGAATCCTCTCGTGATCTCCACATCATGAAACATTGTTTGATCAGTGAATAGTTTTCAGTGCACAAGATCATCACAGATGATAACGTGAACATTATAACATTCTCGTGATAACGACAAAGAAACTTTTCACCAAGAAGGATTCTGTCGTGATCACGAGAAAACAAGAAAGAAGAAAAAGCTCATTCCTCTGATCAGAAGTAAAATAAAAGGTTCTATATTTAAGAAGCAGATCCTCCATGGTGATTATAGTTATGAATAATAATAAAACACGACAATGCAGCTAATGACTAATCATAACAATTCTCTCCCTATTGTGACTCTTCTTCTCTTCTGGGAAGATGTTTTAGATTTTCATCAGTCAGGTACTGATGGAGGTGAGAAGGTTACTGAAACACCTCATAACCATAGCTCTATAGCAGGAGATCTTCCACTCCAACCCATGTTCAGGGTTGTTTCATCACAAATGAGACAGATGTGCACGATCTTCTTGGTGAGTGAAGTTACCTGGAGAGCTGGAAGTGTCCTCCACGCTGAAGACCCGCGGGTTGTTCTCCTGAGGTTTCTCATAGCCGAGGTAAAGAGTGGGATAGGGGTTGTTCTTGGTTGGTTGTTTATCCACAAAGTGAAAAGAGCAGACGTACAGCGTTTTAGGAGGCTTTTTTAAATTCAGGTTTTGGAGCCAGTGTCGTTTCGCTTCGTCTTCTTTCGGAAGTCGGTGAAATCTGTATCTTCTCTCGCAGGTACATTCAGAGCGAACTTTGGGTTTGTGAATGAAACACTGCTCTCTGAGCCACAGATTCAGCTTCGTCTGGTTATACGTGCAACCCCGAACAGCACACGTCGTTCCCGAGCTTTTTAACGCCATGTGATCATATTTACATCCAGACCTGAAAAACAAAACGCACATCAACACTCCATACTGCCGTCTGTCCGGAGCAGTCAGTACTGCTACTATGGTTACTACTTCCGGCGGAAGTTCTACCCATAACGGTTTATTTACAGCAGCGCCCCCAGGAAACAGGTGGATACACAGGTCTCTTCACTCTACAGCGGATAGAACAGAAGTCCAACATCATAATATTTCTTTCTTGTTTGCTCCTGATCACTGTTCCCTCATGATCAGTACTTTATTTTTCTGTGTGTGTGTGTGTGTGTGTGTGGGGGGGGGGGGTTACAAGCTGAACAAGCGGAAGGTTTTCTTTGTGCAGGTGTCCAGACCACAAACTGCTCAGCGGAACTGAATGTGAAAATGAGGTGTGACTATCCATCCGTACTTGAAAAATGCAGAACATCAAGCTATGAGTCTGTAGGAATCACTGAAGCCTGACGTGACCTTACATTTGCTCCTCCACCGACCTAAATAAGTCAAAACTGCTGCTATTTTATCACCGAGCTCCTCCTCACACGTGTAACATGAACTCACATCTCACCCACCCTACATCCTGCAGACTTCACCTTCTTCCCAAATATGATCCAGTTCAAAGGTCACCGTTTTGACACCGTTGTCTAACCCTACTTCTAGAATAAGGGATAACCTCAGCAATGATGAAACTGTAATTTAAGCATAGTCGTAATTGTGGATAAGGATGAGGTTCCTCTCAAGATTTCTTCCTCATGCCTCATCTCAGGGAGTTTTTCCTTCACCACAGTCGCCATTACAGTGGTGCTCATTAGGGACACTACACTGAAGTTATATTTAAAGTTATAAATTACAGTTGTAATCTTTAATTTAAGAAAAAGAAAGAAGCTTTTATTGTTATTTCTATTATATATTGCTGCTGCAGCACATGGTGCTATATTAAACAACATAGAGCTACATCACACAACATAAAACTACATAACAGAACACAGAGTTAAGGACTAAAGTAAATGTCCTTGCCACATAAAGTGCTCTCAATTGTACAACAGTAAAAGTTCTGTATCCTGTAGCACAAACAGGAGTTTTTAAGTCTCCTCAGAAAAAACAGGCGCTGTTGTGCCTTTCTGATCAAGATACAAGGGTTCAGAGACCAGGTGAGATCCTCAGAGATGTGGACTCCAAAGAACTTGAAATCTGGGTACACGCTCAACAGCAGCTCAGTTGATGTGAATGGGTGTGATTGGCAGCTAGTCTAAATTCCACAATGATCTCTTTCGTCTTCTTGGTGTTTCAGGTTATTGTCCTCACACCATGCTACTAGGTGCTGGATCTCCTCCCTGTAAGCCTCTGGTCAGGCCTACCACCATGGTGTCATCTCCAAACTTTACAATGCTGTTTGAGGCATAGGCCGGTATGCAGTCATAGGTGAAAAGGGAGTATAGGAGAGGAGACAAAACATACTCTGTCTCGTCTCACTGACACATGGATAAAACCAAATGAGTACATGGGTCTAAACGAGTCTACACCGTCAGGATATGTTTATAAACATGAGCCCCGTCAAACTCACACATTAGATTTATTATTATCTCATGGAGCAGACGTCACTAAATATATATAAATATATATATGTCTATATGTCTAAGATTTTAGAAAAGATTGTGTCTGTAGAGTTCTGTTCCTTCTTACAAGAAATCAATATCTTCTTTGAAGAGTTTCAGTCAGGTTTCAGGCTCCATTATAGCACAGAAACTGCTCTAGATAAAATCACTAATGACCTGTTCTTAGTTTTAGACCAAGGCTTCATCTCTCTGTTAGTTTTACTAGATTTTTGTGCTGCATTCAACACTATAGATCATGATCTTCTCCTAAATCATCTACAAACATCGGCATTCAGAAACAGGCATTAAGCTGGTTTAAATCCTACCTGTCTGATCATTACCATTTTGTAGATTTAAATGGAGAACTATCAGGTTAATGCAAGTAAATTATGGGATGCCACAAGGTCCAGTTTTAGGACCCCTGCTTTTCACAATATACATGCTTCCCTTGGAAAATATTATTAGAAGATATCAGCTTTCACTATTTTGCTGATGATACTCAGCTATATTTCTCATTAAAACGAGTCGAAACATCTCAATTGGCTCGGTTAACTGAGTGTTTTGGAGAATTAAATGATTGGATGACACATAACTTTCTATTATTAAATTCTGATAAAACCAGTACACAGAAGCTCCAGCATTTTAACCTGCGTTTAGAAAGCATGTAGTGTAAATCAATGGTGGGCCGTTAGGGCCAGCAAGGCCTTCTGCTGGCCGAAACACTATCAGAAGCACTGAACTACATTTACAACCGAAATTCTAATATTTGTTCCATGAAATTGTATTGATTTATTCCCAACAGTTTATTCTCTTCATTTCGTAGCGTTTCTCTCGACTGCACTGCTTCCAGTACGTGTATGTGGATGTTCGATTATTTGTCCAATCAGAATTCAACCTCTATGTGCTGCCATGTGAATCTAATCTGCCCAGAGCCTTCAGAATTAGTGCTGGCCTATGTACCTAAGACTATATTAGCAATGGGTCTGTTTCTTTATGTCTGTAGCTCTGCACACATTAATACATCTGAGGTAGACATTTTACATCCACAATGGCTGACAGAGGAAGAGAAATGTATTTGGTCACAGACATTCTTAAAAATCAATTTTCAAGGGCAGACTTTTCCAGAAAAGATAGACATCGTGAGAGGTCAGCCAACCCTGAAGCTAGCCAGCTTGTCTCAGCCCGGTAGAGGGTTTGTTCTCCACTTCCAGACCAGTGAATATGAGCGGTACCACTGGATTACAGCCTCTGACGAGCGATGTACATTATGTTAGTATGCATTATGAGTCTGTGTCTCTGGTGAGTAGGATGTATTTTATTTATTTATTTATTTATTTATTTGGTTTTTGTCATGTTATTAGACAAATATTGATTGTGAACTGCTCCAGATGTTGTTGCTTTAGTAAAATGGTTTTCACCCTCATATGTGAAATGTCTCTCTGTAATGCACGTGTTGTTATATTGTGTTTTTTTGTGTAGTATTGATGATTTCTATAATTGCATCGTAATAGTGGTGGAATTAAGAGGTGGAATAAGCTGGTAAGTCCCCACTGAAGGCCCAGGTACTAAATGCACGGCTCGGCACTGCTGTAACTGCTACTTCAACAGTAAAAGACCTGAGAGTTAATTTAGACACAAACTTGTCTTCTGGAAATCAAATCACCTACATTACAAAAACAGGCTTCTTCCACCTTGGAAATATTTATTTATGCAATATGTTTAAGAAACATGTTGTCCATATCCGATGCAGAGAAGCTCGTCCATGCGTTCATGACCTCCAGACTGGACTATTGAAATGCATTACTAGGTGGATGTCCTGCATCATTAATAAACAAGCTTCAGTTAGTTCAGAATGCAGCAGTCAGAGTTCTTACAAGGTCAAGAAAATATCACCATATAACCCAAATCTTCTCATCCTTACACTGGCTTCCTGTTAAGTTTCAAATCCACTACAAAACTACTGCTTCTTACCTACAAAACACTAAATGGTTTATCTCCATATATCTATCCAGTCTTCTAACACGCTACAATCCGTTACGCTCCCTGAGATCTCAAAACTCTGGACTTCTAGTAGTTCCTAGAATAGCAAAGTCCACTAAAGGTGGTAGAACATTCTCACATTTAGCTCCTAAATGTTTATTATTAAGTGTTTTCTACTAATAAAGAAAGAGTTAATAAATATTGGCACCCCAAAACACACACCAGAAATAAAACTCCATGCCAGCAGTCCACTACAGGGGCACCAGAAGAACATTTAAACAAAGAACAATTCATGTTTTCCAAAAATAAGGTGATTTCTGGAGATGAACCAGATCACTTCAAGGCTGATTGAAAACACTGCTTTTAAACTGAAATGATTATATAAATAAATCCTTTTTTATTTTATCAGTATCAGTATATTGTTTGTTTTCTGCAACATTTTTAGCCCAACTAGTGGAGAACATCTTTGAAGATTTTTACAAAGTATTTCAGCTTTGTTTGGATAAACGAACTGTTTGGATGCCGGAGTGTGTAAAGCTGATCTTCATGCTATGGAAGGATTTTTCAAAATTTTATTTGGTCAGAGTCAATCTTCAGAACGTTACAGTTTGTTATATAGAAAAAAGGTAACCTGCATGTGTCTTTTAAGCACCATAACACTCAGTATTTCCACACTTTTCACACACTTTGTAGGTGTGTGTACTTTATAATTTTTAAAATGACAATAAAGTGACTTGAAAAACATTTACAGGAAAGTGTTGGGGTTTTCCCATTATAATAACTGAGCTGCAATACCCGCACTTCTCCATCAGTAGGCGCTGTAAACATAATCTCTACTGTAAACACAGCAGAGAAGAAGACAAGCTGCAGCTTTCTGTTTATTATCATTATTTTTTTATATATTTGCTGTTTGATCTTAATGCTGTTTGACTGAAACTACTTCTATTATATCCAATCTTGGTTTTGTCGGTGTTGAAGGATTTTCAGTACATCATTGATATAAAACCGAGGTAAGTTCAGACTGATCTGCTGTGACCCACACACACACACACACACCCACACCCACACACACACACACACACAGAATAGTTCAGCTATCATTGTGTTTCATTAAAAATAAAACACAAAGTCATTTATATTTGAATATTTGCTGATTTATTGTGTTGATTAGAGAACAAACCATAAACATTACATCATTATTACATTGGAATTGTGTTTTTCTATTAATATCAGGTCTCATATATATAATATATATAATATATATACTTTTTTTTTTGGTATGTATATATATCTTTTGTATATATATATATACCGTTATGCAGAAAAAAATGCATGAAATCTATGTGATGAGATGAATATCGATGCTTCTGCTGGAGATGTGTGTGTGTGTGTTTTTGTTCTTGTGTGTGTGTGTGTGGTGTGGTGTGTAATGAGGTGAATATCGATGCTTCTGCTGGAGATGATGTATGTGGAGGTGTGTGTGTGTGTGTGTGTGTGTGTGTGTGTGTGTGTGTGTAATGAGGTGAATATCGATGCTTCTGCTGGAGATGATGTATGTGGAGGTGTGTGTGTGTGTGTGTGTGTGTGTGTGTGTGTGTGTGTGTGTGTGTGTAATGAGGTGAATATCGATGCTTCTGCTGGAGATGATGTATGTGGAGGTGCAGTTGTGGCTACAGTGAAAGGAGACGTGTTGAATTGTGTTCATTGGGTTTCTTGCTTTAGTGATGTTCATTCTCAATCCTGTGTGTGATGCAGCTCTGATCTACTGCACTTCTCTATTATACTGATAGTTTCTATAGATGTAGCATCGTGATGATGGGATTAAATGGTAGATCGATTCAGGTAGAACAGAAGGCCGAGGGGGGAAACACACGACCTGATACTGATATATTTATGTATGTATGTATATCAGTTGCAATATTCTGAAACCATTCATGAGATGCCACAGATCGTTTGCATACAGCAATGCCCACAAAACTCCATAAAAGGTAATGTGTGCATGCAGTGAAATGAACTAAGGTAAAGTCTAAATGAAGTGGAAGTTTTTTAAACAAAAATATTATAATCTCCACCTTAACCTCTGCTCTTCTGAGAAGATGATCCACTATTTTTCCACTATAACACAATGTGTGTTAGTAAAGTCATATACTGATGTAGGTGAGGTGTGGAGGCCCTGTGTGCAGTCAATAGGGCTGAAGCTCTATAGCAGGAGATCTTTCACATCTTCCAACCCCTGGAATGCAGATTTTGTGCACAGGGATTAGGTTTGGGTCTCCTAGTTCAAGTGATATGGCTGGAAAAGTCAGGTGTTCTAATAGTTTTGTCCACATAGTGTGTGTGTGTGTGTGTGTGTGTGTGTGTGTGTGTGTGTGTGTGTGTGTGTGTGTGTGTGTGTGTGTGTACATACACTATATTGCCAAAAGTATTTGCTCGTCTGCCTTCACTTGCAAATGAACTTGAGTAACATCCGGTTCTAAATCCATACGATTTAATATGATGTTGTCAAACTCTTTGCAGCTATAACAGCTTCAACTCTTCTGGGAAGACTTTCCACAAGGCTTAGGAGTGTGTTCGCGGGAATTTTTGACTATTTGTGAGGTCAGACACTGATGTTGGACGAGAAGGTCTGGATGTGTGTGTGTGTGTGTGTGTGTGTGTGTGTGTGTGTGTGTGTGTGTGTGTGTGTGTGTTTTGCCACTCCAGTTGTGAATTGTGAGTCCTCTGTTTTTCCCTCCATGAGATGTTCTCTAAAAAAAATACCAGATTTATGCTCACTCTTTTCTTAACCACTTTTTGCAGATTATTGATTTGAAGGTCGATGATGGAATCAGCAGAGGCACAACTGGGCTGCAGAAATCCTCCACACACTCCTGTTTACACACAGGTAAATGTTATGGATGTAGATATAGTGATAAGAACTCTGCAGTATCTGTAGAATTGGTCATCAAACTTTGCAGCTTCTTAACTCCTTTAGTTGAATTGATCATTATACAGTGCCTTGCAAAAGTATTGACCCCCCCTTGGCGTTTTTCCTATTTTGTTGTCTTACAACCTGGAATTAAAATGGACTTTTTGGGGGTTTGTATCATTTGATTTACACAACATCCCTACCACTTTGAAGATGCAAAATATTTTTTTATTGTGAAACAAACAAGAAATAAGACAAAAAAAAAAAACAGAAAACTTGAGCATGCATAACTATTTACCCCCCCCAAAGTCAATACTTTGTAGAGCCACGTTTTGCAGCAATTACAGCTGCAAGTCTCTTGGGGTATGTATCTATAAGCTTGGCACATCTAGCCACTGGGATTTTTGCCCAGTTTTCAAGGCAAAACTGCTCCAGCTCCTTCAAGTTGGATGGGTTCCGCTGGTGTACAGCAATCTTTAAGTCATACCACAGATTCTCAATTGGATTGAGGTCTGGGCTTTGACTAGGCCATTCCAAGACATTTAAATGTTTCCCCTTAAACCACTCGAGTGTTGCTTTAGCAGTATGCTTAGGGTCATTGTCCTGTTGGAAGGTGAACCTCCGTCCCAGTCTCAAATCTCTGGAAGACTGAAACAGGTTTCCCTCAAGAATTTCCCTGTATTTAGCGCCATCCATCATTCCTTCAATTCTAAACAGTTTCCCAGTCCCTGCTGATGAAAAACATCCCCACAGCATGATGCTGCCACCACCATGCTTCACTGTGGGGATGGTGTTCTCGGGGTGATGAGAGGTGTTGGGTTTGTGCCAGACATACCGTTTTCCTTGATGGGCAAAAAGCTAAATTTTAGTCTCATCTGACCAGAGTACCTTCTTCCATATGTTTGGGGAGTCTCCCACATGCCTTTTGGCAAACACCAAACGTGTTTGCTTATTTTTTCTTTAAGCAATGGCTTTTTTCTGGCCACTCTTTCGTAAAGCCCAGCTCTGTGAAGTGTACAGCTTAAAGTGGTCCTATGGACAGATACTCCAATCTCCGCTGTGCAGCTTTGCAGCTCCTTCAGGGTTATCTTTGGTCTCTTTGTTGCCTCTCTGATTAATGCCCTACTTGCCTGGTCCGTGAGTTTTGGTGGGCAGCCCTCTTTTGCCACGTTTGTTGTGGTGCCATATTCTTTCCATTTTTTAATAATGGCTTTAATGGTGCTCCATGGGATGTTCAAAGTTTTGGATATTTTTTTATAACCCAACCCTGATCTGTACTTCTCCACAACTTTGTCCCTGACCTGTTTGGCAAGCTCCTTGGTCTTCATGGTGCCGCTTGCTTGGTGGTGCCCCTTGCTTATTGGTGTTGCAGACTCTGGGGCCTTTCAGAACAGGTGTATATACTGAGATCATGTGACACTTAGATTGCACACAGGTGGACTTTATTTAAGTAATTACGTGACTTCTGAAGGTAATTGGTTGCACCAGATCTTATTTAGAGGCTTAATAGCAAAGGGGGTGAATACATATGCACGCACCAATTTTCTGTTATTTATTTTTTAGAATTTTTTGAAACAAGTTTTTGTGTTTTTTTCACTTTACCAATTTGGACTATTTTGTGTATGTCCATAACATGAAATCCAAATAAAAATCAATTTTAATTCCAAGTTGTAAGGCAACAAAATAGGAAAAACCCCAAGGGGGTCAATACTTTTGCAAGGCACTGTAATTGTTAGTTTTTAGTACATATCAATTTCAATTGAAGGGTCTCACCAGGTCTCAGCAGGGTCTCAGTTGGGTCTAGGGCGGTCTCAGTGGGTTTTAGGTAGGGATGTCAATTTCGACAAATTCTCATGATCGATCGTCGTTTAAATTAACGATCAATTAATCGATTAATCGTTAACCTTCATACTGCAAGATGCGTCTACAGTAGTTATCGCATGAATTGTTGTGCAATGACACTAAAAACGCAAGCGTCCTCCCACAAAGGAAAGGGTTTTTACTGTAAATAAAAGGCAAGTAGGATTATAAAATGAATCGATTGATCATTTCATATAATTTTTTAATTCAAATACAATGACTAATATAACGCAGTCTCAGATGCACTCTGGCATATGAGCTGAGCGAAGCGGAGTGGTAATATTTCCTTACGAGCGCAGAGCGCCTTTCTGAAGATTCCACTCCGCTCGCTCAACCCAGTTCATAATCCAAGCGTTCTAAGTGCATTTTATCTTGTGTGTGCTTTTCACATGCTTTATAATCCATGTGTATTTTGTAAAGATCTACGCACATTTCATCTCGTGTGAGTGTGTGTATGTTTGTGTTTTAATGAGCCTATTTTGAATATTCTATTGAACAACAACGGCAGCTATTTTCACGGAAATAAAGTGAATGAAAATCAACCCAGCCATTAGGGGGGCACAAGCCAGTGCACTCTTAGTGCCGGTCCCAAGCCCGGGTAAATGGGGAGGGTTGCGTTAGGAAGGGCATCCAGCGTAAAACATGTGCCAAATCAAATATGCGGATTACAAATGAGAATTTCATACCGGATCGTCGAGGCCCGGGTTAACAACGACCGCCACAGGTATCGTTAGCCGACAGGGTACCGGTGGAAATTGGGCTACTGTTGGCCGAGGGAGGAGAAGGAGAGGAGGAAGACGTCTACAGAGACGGCAGGGAAAGGAGCAGTGTAGGAGAGTGGAGGTTTGGGTTGGTACTTTAAATGTTGGTACTAGGGATGTCAACGATTAATCGACGATCGATTAATTGTCGATAAATATTTTATTCTATATATAAAATAATATTTATTTTATTTATATTTTTATTCGGTTAAGCATGATCACCATTAACGTGCATAGTTTGAGACGTAGGCAGCTAGCTGGTTTGCCAACCGCCAAAAGAGGACGACGCACACGGCTTATGCCAAAACATGTAAAGTACAGCAGTTGTGAAGGAAAATGAAGCGAGCACGCAAGAGTTTTGTTTGGGATCATTTTATTTCAAATTAAGGAATTTCCTAAAATGCAAAAACTGAAAAAGTGTATTTGATTTTCATTCACTTTATTTCCGTGAAAATAGCTGCCGTTGTTGTTCAATAGAATATTCAAAATAGGCTCATTAAAACACAAACATACACACACTCACACGAGATGAAATGTGCGTAGATCTTTACAAAATACACATGGATTATAAAGCATGTGAAAAGCACACACAAGATAAAATGCACTTAGAACGCTTGGATTATGAACTGGGTTGAGCGAGCGGAGTGGAATCTTCAGAAAGGCGCTCTGCGCTCGTAAGGAAATATTACCACTCCGCTTCGCTCAGCTCATATGCCAGAGTGCATCTGAGACTGCGTTATATTAGTCATTGTATTTGAATTAAATAATTATATGAAATGATCAATCGATTCATTTTATAATCCTACTTGCCTTTTATTTACAGTAAAAACCCTTTCCTTTGTGGGAGGACGCTTGCGTTTTTAGTGTCATTGCACAACAATTCATGCGATAACTACTGTAGACGCATCTTGCAGTATGAAGGTTAACGATTAATCGATTAATTGATCGTTAATTTAAACGACGATCGATCATGAAAATTTGTTGAAATTGACATCCCTAGTTGGTACTATGACGGGTAAAGGAAGAGAGGTAGCTGATATGATGGAGAGGAGAAAGGTAGATATGCTGTGTGTTCAGGAGACCAAGTGGAAAGGGAGTAAGGCCAGGAACATTGGAGGTGTTTAAACTGTTTTATCATGGTGTGGATGGGAAGAGAAATGGTGTAGGGGTGATTCTGAAGGAAGAGTACAGTAAGAGTGTAGTGGAGGTGAAGAGAGTTTCTGATAGGGTGATGATCGTGAAGGTGGAAGTTGAAGGGATGATGATAAATGTCATCAGTGCCTATGATCCACAAGTTGGCTGTGAGATGGAGGAGAAGGAAAGATTCTGGAGTGAATTAGATGAAGTGGTAGATGGTGTACCTAGGAAAGAACGATTGGTGATTGGGGCAGACTTTAATGGGCATGTAGGTGAAGGGAACAGAGGTGATGAGGAGGTGATGGTAGGTATGGTTTTAAGGAGAGGAATGTGGAAGGGCAGATGGTGGTGGATTTTGCTAAAAGGATGGAAATGGCAGTGGTGAACACTTATTTTAAGAAGAAGGAGGATCATAGGGTGACGTATAAGAGTGGAGAAAGGTGCACACAGGTGGACTATGTGCTATGCAGGAGATGCAACCTGAAGGAGATTGGAGACTGTAAGGTGTTGGCGGGGGACAGTGTAGCTAGACAGCATCGGATGGTGGTCTGTAGGATGGTTTTGGAGGCGAAAAAGAAGAGGAGGAGAGTAAGGATTGAAAGAAGAATAAGATGGTGGAAACTGAAGGAGGAAGAGTGTAGTGTGAGGTTCAGGGAAGAGGTCAGACAGGGGCTTGGTGGTGGTGAAGAGGTGCCGGATGATTGGGCAACTACTGCAGGAGTGATGAGGGAGGCAGCTAGAAAAGTACTTGGTGTGACATCTGGAAATAGAAAGGAAGACAAGGAGACGTGGTGGTGGAATGAGGAAGTGCAGGAGAGCAGAAAGATAAAAAGGTTGGAGAAACAGAATTGGGATCGACAGAGTGATGAGAAAAGTAGGCAGGAGTACAAGGAGATGCGGCAGCAGGTTAAGAGGGATGTGGCGAAAGCCAAGGAAAAGGCATATGAGGAGCTGTATAAGAGGTTGGACACTAAGGAAGGAGAAAAGGATTTATACCGATTGGCCAGGCAGAGGGACCGAGCTGGGAAGGATGTGCTGCAAGTTAGAGCAATAAAGGATGGAGAGGGAAATGTGTTGACTAGTGAGGAGAGTGTGTTGAGAAGGTGGAGGGAGTATTTTGAGCAGCTGATGAATGAGGAAAATCACAGAGAGAGAAGGTTGGATGGTGTGGAGAAGGTGAAGCAGGATGTAGATAGGATTAGTAAGGAGGAAGTGAGAGCAGCGATTAAGAGGATGAAGAGTGGAAAGTCGGTTGGACCAGATGACATACCGGTAGAAGCGTGGAGATGTTTAGGAGAGATGGCAGTGGAGTTTTTAACCAGATTGTTTAACAGGATTCTGGAAGGGAAGAGGATGCCTGAGGAATGGAGAAGGAGTGTGCTGGTACTGATCTTTAAGCATAATGGAGATGTGCAGATCTGCAGTAACTACAGGGGAATTAAGTTGATCAGTCACACCATGAAGTTATGGGAAAGAGTAGTGGAAGCCAGGCTGAGAGAAGAGGTGACCATCTGTGAGCAACAGTATGGTTTCATGCCGAGGAAGAGCACCACAGATGCCTTATTTGCTTTGAGGATGTTGATGGAGAAGTATAGAGAAGGACAGAAGGAATTGCATTGTGTGTTTGTGGATTTAGAGAAGGCGTACGACAGGGTGCCAAGAGAGGAGTTGTGGTATTGTATGAGGAAGTCTGGTGTGTCAGAGAAGTATGTAAGGGTGGTGCAGGACATGTATGAGAACAGTGTGACGGCAGTGAAGTGTGCAGTAGGTACGACAGACTGGTTCAGGGTGAAGGTTGGACTGCATCAAGGATCGGCCCTGAGCCCTTTCCTGTTTGCAGTGGTGATGGACAGGTTGACGGACGAGGTCAGACAGGAGTCTCCATGGACTATGATGTTTGCAGATGATATTGTGATTTGTGGTGAAAGTAGAGAGCAGGTTGAGAAGAGCCTGGAGAGGTGGAGATATGCGCTGGAGAGAAGGGGAATGAAAGTCAGTAGGAGTAAGACAGAGTACATGTGTGTTTATAAGAGGGAGGGCAGTGGAGTGATGCGGTTGCAGGGAGAAGAGGTGGAGAAGGTGGAGGAGTTCAGGTACCTGGGGTCAACAGTGCAGAGTAATGGAGAGTGTGTTAGAGAAGTGAAGAAAAGAGTGCAGGCAGGGTGGAGTGGGTGGAGAAGAGTGATAGCAGGAGTGATTTGTGATAGTAGGGTATCTGCAAGAATGAAAGGGAAAGTTTATAGGACTGTGGTGAGACCTGAGATGTTGTAAGGATTAGAGACAGTGGCATTGAGTAAAAGACAGGAGGTGGAGCTGGAGGTAGCAGAGCTGAAGATGTTAAGGTTTTCGTTGGGAGTGACGAGGATGGACAAGATTAGAAATGAGTTTATTAGAGGGACAGCGCATGTAGGATGTTTTGGTGACAAGGTGAGGGAGGCGAGATTGAGATGGTTTGGACATGTGCAGAGGAGGGACATGAATTATATTGGTAGAAGAATGCTGAAGATGGAGCCACCAGGAAGGAGGAAAAGAGGAAGGCCAAGAAGGAGGTTTATGGATGTGGTGAGGGAAGACATACAGGTAGTTGGTGTGAAAGAGGCAGATGTAGAGGACAGAGGGGTATGGAGACGGATGATCCGCTGTGGCGACCCCTAATGGGAGCAGCCGAAAGAAGAAGAAGAAGAAGAAGAAGAAGAAGAAGAAGAAAGTGAATGAAAATCAAATACACTTTTTCAGTTTTTGCATTTTAGGAATGTTTGCTAAGGATAGATTAATATATTTAATACATTTTAATTAATACAATTAATACAATTAAGAAGAATTAAAAAAATGTGTTTGGAAACATAATAATTGCTATTTATCAGCATGCATAATTTTAGACAATTATAAAAGAATTTTGGTACAAACAGTAAACAATTAGGCCTACTAGAAAAACTTTATGTCGGAGCTGGAACTGGTTTACGGCGAGCGTCAGCGGAATATTAACAGAGCGCTTGCTCGGGCGGTTAGCGACTGAGTGGAGCGCACTTCCATAGAGCGGAAATCGTAGCGAGCGTGCGTCCATGTCAGCAAGTTTTTGTTACGGTGTTATTTTCTTTCCAAATGTGCATAGGATATTGTGCATATCAAGGAAAATCCGGAAAATGCGAAAAAGCCCATCTACTCGTGAATGCCCATTACATGTTAAAGGCCTATATGCCATTAGTTATTAAGCCAATTGAGCGGTCTTCTAGATTTACTTACCTCACATGGATAACATTTTAATACTTATATATTACTTGCTCATGAGCTAAATGTACCAGTTAAGTTAAATTATATGCTAATCTATTTCGAAAAATTAACGATCTGGTATCAATTTTCTTTTCCTCTAATGTTAATTGAATGGCAAAACAGACTGGTTTCTTTTTCAAATAAAACTTTTTATTTGCTGTAATTTTCCGAAAAAAACAAAAACAAAACATTTGACAGTTTGTAATGTTACTTCTAAAACACAGTTCCAACATATTTATTTTGTGCCCATTTACACTTTAAAGACATTTGATGCATTCAAATAATTACATTTCCCCATTCCATCACATTTATTGTGTGAACGTTTCAACACTTTTGTTTTAAAAAATATGTAAAACAACCCATGTCATTCCGTGAACTTTGCGACATTAATGTGGAGTTGTATTTATTTTAAATTTTACCACATTTATGGAGTAACATAACATTTAAAGCAATAAACACTTTTTGGTTTAAACATTATAAAAAATAAACATTTGATGCATTCAACGTGAAACATCTATTTTTTTTTTTTTTATTCATTTAAAATGCCTAGACATTTGTGTAACTCTGAAACACTTTCCTTAAAAAAAAAAAAAAAAAAACGTTTGTTGCATCAATTTTGGAACTTTTTAAACGTATTCAGAAATGTCAGAAATCGTCTTCATTTCTATATTCAAGCACATTTAATGTGGTAACTGTGCAACACTTTTAGCTTTAAACATTTAAAAGAACACATTTTAATTTATTAACAATTTTATGTAGCCTACAGCATTAATATGAATGTTAACTTTAACGCAATTATACAAACTTCGTGTGCACAAAAAGGATACAGCACAACATAGCTACCTGAAGTGCACATCACTGGTTTTTGTTCAAAAAGATTAGCATGTTAACATGTTCCGGAGTTAGTCTTGTGCGAAGTCTGTTGACCGTCAGGCCAGCTGCTGAGAACACGCGTTCTGATGGTACAGATGTTCCTGGTATGCATAAATAGCCCTTTGCCAGCAGAGACAAACTGGGAAACCTGGTGGCATTCGCTTTCCACCAATCTAGTGGACTTGTGTCAAGGGAAGGATGCTGTTCTCTAAGAAAGTTGTTCACCTCACTTTCCGAGTCGTTGATATCCCGTTCATTGTAATTACTTCCGAGAAGCAACCAAAGGGCTCTTTTCCCGTCATCACCCCCAGCTTGGGCCTGCTGCACACTTTGAGTAACCCTACTATTTGGATTTTCTGTCTGGGATTCGGTCAGAATTACTGCGGATGCCATTTCGTGCAGCTTTGCGTTGGCAGCCAGCCTCTCTGATGTGGTTAGAAAACCTAGATGTTTGTGTCTGGCATCCAGCATCGTCGCTATCATCGATGGCTTTGGTAGGAGTGCACTAGATTGAACCTAAAGTAACGAATTTAAGCGATTAGGTGGCGCAACGCCTATGACATTATTTTGTATAGAATGGATAATTCTTAATCAAGGTCTCAAAACGTCTCTTACCTGCATTCGTTGCGCCAATGAGGCATGCACTTTTGCTTTGAACTCCAAAACCTGAGCACTGTCCTCTTCGTTTCTCTTAAGATGTGAATGTAAGAGGCCGTAAGTGATGGGATATATATTTTAGATGGACACATCAGATTCGGTAGACATTACAGTCGTGGCACACTTTAACGCTGTCAACACAGGTGCCACGTCCTCCATCAGCTGCCAGTATTCATCTTTGAGCTCAAGAATTCTGGCGTCCGCTAGTTTGGTGACAGTGCGGTCAGACAGTACAGCAGTCACTGCCCACCTTTGTTCCACGAGCCGGGCAAACATGTCACTGTCCGAGTTCCACCTTGTCTTGCAGGACTGTATCAGGCGATGCGGTGGAAGTTTCAACTGTGCCTGTTTGTCATGGAGTGCTCTGGTAGCTACAGTACTGTGATTGAAGTGCTGAACAAGTCTTCCAGCAGCTGCGATGACCCTGTTTATGTATATGTTGAAGCCATCATTTATGGCGAGTTGTAATGTGTGGGCAAAGCACGGCACGGAATCCCAGCTGACACGAGCTTGATCGTTTGCTGCCACGATATTTTTTGCGTTGTCGTGAACACATGCTACTATTTTTCCTGTGATGTCCCATGAAGCTACGCCTCATTTAACTTTTCGGTCAGCTTGTCAGCAGTGTGTTTATTAGACAAACTCTCTGTAAGCAGGACCGCGCACTTCATCTGCCATTCAGAGTCTATGTAATGACATGTGACGGTTATGTAGCTTTCATTTTCCTTCACAACTGCTGTACTTTACATGTTTTGGCATAAGCCGCGTGCGTCGTCCTCTTTTGGCGGTTGGCAAACCAGCTAGCTGCCTACGTCTCAAACTATGCACGTTAATGGTGATCATGCTTAATCGACCGTCGATAAGGTTTATCGATTAAAATATTTATCGACAATTAATCGATCGTCGATTAATCGTTGACATCCCTAGTTTTAGGTGGTTCTTAGGTGTGTTTTAGCTGGGTCTCACAGGGGTCTCAGGTGGGTCCCAGTGGGGTCTAAGGGTGCTCTCACCAGGTCTCAGTGGAGTCTTAGCAGGTTCTCACAGAGGTCTCAGGTGGGTCCCAGTGGGGTCTAAGGGTGCTCTCACCAGGTCTCAGCAGGGTCTTAGCAGGGTCTCACAGAGGTCTCAGGTGGGTCTTAGCATGGTCTCAGTGGGATCTCAGCAGGGTCTCACCGGGTCTCAGCATGGTATCAGTGGGGTCTCTGGTGGATCTCAGTACGGTGTAAGCGGTGTCTCAGTGTGGTTTCAGCGTGGTCTCTGTGGGGTCTTAGCAGGGTCTTACAGGGGTCTTAGGTGGGTCTCAGCGGGGTCTTAGCGGGTTCTCAGGTGGGTCTTAGGTGGATTTTGGGTGAGTCTTAGGTGGGTCTCAGTGGGATCACAACAGGTCTCAGCAAGATCTCAGGTGGGTCTCAGTGCAGACTTATTAGGTCTTAGTCTCACCAGATCTTATTGTGGTCTCAGATGTGTTTCAGCAGGTTCTCAACAGGTCTCAATGGTATCAGGTATCAGTGGCGTTTCAAGTGGGTCTCAGTGAAGTCTCTCACCAGGTTTTACTGGGTCTCAGCGGATCCTCAGGGGGGGTCTCAGCAGGGTCACAGGTGGGTCTCAGGTGTGTCTTAGGAGGATCCCAACAGGGTCTCAAGTGGGTCTTAGGAAGGTCTAAACAGGGTTTCAACATGTTTCTTCTGTATTTAAAATGTGTGTAGGGGAAAAATATCAATGATTCTTTCACCTGGAAGATCTATTTGCACAATTATTACTTTGCTGAATAAGTATTTTTCTTCATAGCTTTTGGAAGATGTGCAGACAGAAACCTGTGGAGAAACATCGGGCTCTGAGGGACACCACAGCCCCGTAGACAATCAGAAACGCATAAAAAAGGAAGAACATGATGATGAGGACTTTCTCTGTAACTTCTCTCATTTTAGTGATCATTTGTGATACCGTTTATACACAGTCGTGGTGTAAATCAATCTGATGGGCTTTCAGGTGGATGGAGCTCTGTGGGGGACGTTACACCTAGGGACATACAGGGACGTGTAATAAAGGAAGAAGCAGAGGATGAAGACTACCACTGTAAGACATCAGGGAGTATTAAAGTCTTGAGCTCCATACTACTACTTTAGGGAATATACTAGATTGTATTTCTGACTAAAAATATATAAATAAATAAAAATTTAGATTTTATATATATATATATATATATATATATATATATATATATATATATATATATATATATATATATATATATATATATATACATATATGTGTGTGTATAAAACACAGTTTTGATGTGGATAATGGAATTTCAGGTGAAGGAACATCTGTGGGCCAAATCAGCCCTGTGGAGGACCTGCATGGTGGGAATAAGGATATAAAAGATGAAGACACAGATGAAGAAGGCTACATCTGTACAGCAACAGTCTGTGGTAATGTTCAGTTTTAAGTTTCATTGGTTCAAATACTTTCCCAACTTTTCTGAGCTCATGAATATGTTGAGCTAATTTATTGACTCAGGAGCTCCTGGTGCCACAACTCCACCTGACTGTATTAGACTGTAGAAAGGACGTTCCTCAGAATCACACACTCCGTTGCTCATGATTTTTCTCACTTTCTGGTGTTTGTATTGTTTTTTTAATTCATAATCACAATCTTGGTGTCACCCAGATGAGGATGGGTCTGTTCCTCTTAAGGTTTCGTCCTCATACCATCTAAGAGAGTATTTCCCTCACCACAGTCACCCCAGGCTTCATCATTGGGGATAAATATGGGGAGGTGGTAGCTTAGTGGTTAAGGCGCTAGACTAAGGCGTTGGACTTTGGATCGGAAGGTCAAGATTTCAAATCTTAGCCACACCAAGCTGCCACTTCCCTGCCCCTGAGCAAGGCTCTTAACCCCAGAGCTGTATGAATATATAAATGTAAGTTGCTCTGGATAAGTGCATCTGCCAAATGTCATAAATGTTAATACACATACTTCACTTATTATTATCATCACTTACATTCTGTAACGCTGCTTTGGGACAAAGTCAATTTAATTGAATTGAATCATGCTGAGTTTATTAATATTTTTTCTTTGTTTCAGAAATGAACCCTCCCCAGTTACAAGACTTCTCCTGCTCCTGGTGTTCACTTCCCTGCCCATCTGAACTTTCCCTCCGGAAGCACATCAGAAGATTGCACTATAAAGAACATCAGCGGAAATATGAGAACCTGAAGACTAAGACCTCTGATAAAGAAGTGCAGAAAGACATCTTTCCCTGTTCTGTGTGTGGGAAGAGTTTTTCCCAGCAGAGTAACCTACACCGACACCTTCGTGTTCACACCGGAGAAAAACCCCATAGCTGCTCAAAATGTGGAAAAGCCTTTGCCCACAAGTGCAACCTGCAGAGACACGAGCGCCTTCATGGCGGAGGACCAAAGTACGAGTGCTTGGAGTGCGGGAAGAGTTTCGCCCAGCCAAGTTACCTCCAGCAGCACCAGGTCATCCACAGAGGAGAGAAACCGTATCGGTGCTCAGAGTGCGGCAAGAGCTTCATCCGCCAGAGCGATCTCCAGCAGCACCGAACCGTCCACACGGGAGAAAAGCCACACCGCTGTTTGGACTGCGGCAAAAGTTTTATACGCCAAAGCAATCTCATCCGGCATCGACGCGTTCACACGGGGGAGAAACCCTATTACTGCTCCGAGTGTGGAAAAACCTTCGCTCAGCAAAGTTATCTCCAGCAGCACCAGCGTGTCCACACCGGAGAGAAGCCGTATCGGTGCTCCGAGTGTGGCAAGAGTTTTATCCGCCACAGTAACCTCCAGGATCATCTTCTGGTTCACACTATGGTGAAGCCATATCGCTGCTCACAGTGTGGGAAGAGCTTTATCCGGCAGAATGAACTCCAGACACACCAGCGCATACACACCGGAGAGAAACCCTATCATTGCTCCGATTGCGGCAAGAGTTTCAGAGGCAAGAGGCATCTCCGAGCTCACCAGGTCATCCACACAGCCGAGAAGACCAATTACTGCTCATTGTGTAGGAAAAGCTTTCATCAGCATACTGGTCTCCAAAACCACCTCTGCCTGCACACAGGAGACACGCCGTACCACTGCTTCACTCTGTGGGATGAGTTTTATCCCACAGAGCGCTCTTAAAAAACTGACCTTACATCATACTTATCATACCTTTCATTATTATTATTATGAACATTTTAGAACAGTTATAATTTTTTTATATTTTAATATATTTGAGATAAGTGTACTTACATTTAGCTTCTGTTCCATGAATTTGGAAATCCAAATGATCATACTTGCACGATTTTTTTTTTTTAAGTGTGTAGTTATACAATTACTGTATATATGTATATAAATGTATATATGTATATTTATATATCTATAAATATCTATATCTATATATTAGTATACTGTGTATTTATATTGTTTCTCTCTTCAATAACTTAACCCTGAAAAGTCATCTGTCAATCAATCGGCATAGCTGTGCAATATCACCAAAAGTATTTGGACACCCGACCATTGCACCTGAATGTAAAAGGCTGTAGAGGGGTTTAGTCGAATGTCAAAGTCTTGAGCTCCATACTACTACTTAAGGGAATATACTAGATCATATTTCTGACTAAAAATAAATAAATATATAAAAATAAAATAAATTATATATTTAAACACACACACACACGCACACAGATAAATATATATATATCAACTGTTTCCTGTTTCCTGTTCTATAATAACTGCCAAATATACAAACACTATTTGATAACATCATATATGGTTATATTTGCATATATATATATATATATATATATATATATATATATATATATATATATATATATATATATATTGAAATAGTAATGTGTATGTCTGTTGGTTTGTACACTGTTTTGTGTGTGTGTGTGTGTGTGTGTGTGTGTGTGTGTGTGTGTGTGTATGCCCCTCCCCCTCATTGCGAAAGTGAAAGAAAGGATCCATTTTGTGACGTTGTAAAATACAAATTTTCCAGAGGAAAAACAACACATGAAATATCTCCATCTGCAGTTGTGGACTGTAAAGCTGTCGGTGTTCCTCTGACTGCAGCTCGGTTTTTTGGGTTTATAGTGGATTTTTAACCCAGCAGGAGTTTTAGTCGATTTGTAAGTGATTTCCTGTAAATTGAGTGAGATCTGATCCAGGGTTCGATGCTGGAGTGAAGTAACCAGGTAAAGTTCTGCTGTACTCTGAAGCAGGAAACATGTCCTCCAAAAAGAGTTTGTGTGGAAAACAGGACTTAAAGAAAGACAAGAGGTGAGTTACTTTTACAAACATTCTATAATCTTTTTAACTAAGTTTAGATTTGGCTCCAGCTTGTGTAATAGCACTGAATGCAGGCCTGAGCTGAACTATCCTAACAACTTCAAAATCATTTTGATTAAAAGCTGAAATATAATCATGTCTCCTCATTTCTGTTGCTGTGTTTCACAGGATTTTATTATTAATATTCGCTATAAATAGCAAAAAGTTTGTAGATCCTTGAACATAAGATTGCTTTGTGCTTTTTTTCTGAACATATTCCAAATTTAGTCTCTATTTTCTGTTATATTAACCTCCACTCTTCTGAGAAGATGTTCTACTAGATTTTGGGGAGAATAATTTAGCCACGCAGTTGTTAGTAAAGTCAGTTACCGATGTAGGTGAGGTGAGGAGGCCTGGGGTGCAGTCAGCGTTCACATTCATTCATGTTCAAAAGCTCTATAGCAGGAGATCTTCCACTCCAACGCATGTAAAGCAGATCTTTATGGAGCTGGGGATTTGTGCACATTTTCATGCTGCAACCGGTTTGGGTCTCCTAGTTCAAGTAAAGGAAAAATAATTCATGTTGTCAATTCTTTTGTAGCACGTTTGTGGAAGAAACACACATGGCTGGAAAAGTCAGCTGTATCAATACTTTTGGACATATCGTGTATTCTGAATTAAATTTGTTAGAGGTTTAGAAAATGATAATTGCACATGCACATTTTCCTAAATATTATTTACACTAATAAAATCTGAATTCCAGAATGGAAAAGAGAAAAATGTCAGACCCACCAGAACCCAGCTGTGTGTCCATGAAGAGTGATCAGTCAATGGAAAGTCCAATCGAATTGAAAAATGGCCGACGTTCTACCGATCTGAGGTCAGCATGGTTTGCTTATTTTCCTGCTAAGATACTGCTTTTGCACTCAACTTTTCTATACATAAAGACTGTCCACTATATGCACAAACCCTAGACATTTGAAAATACTGTATATTACACTTACATGCACATCAAATCAAATCAAGTTTTAATTATGGAGCGCCTTACAGCAACCAAAAAGAGCGGAGAGTTCTGGCTGGTTGGTAGACCGTTATTAATTCGGCGAGGTAGGCCGGGGCAAGACCATTGATGGCCTTGAACACAAACAACAGGACCTTATACTCCACCCTTAACCGCACCTGAAGCCAGTGAAGCGTGCGGAGGACCGGGGTGATGTGTGAGTGTTTTGAGGTGTTGGAGAGAAAACGTGCTGCCGCGTTTTGCACCATTTGGAGCCGATTGAGAAGTGAATGATTAAGTACAATGTAGAGAGCATTACAGTAGTCAATCCTCGAGCTGATAAAGGCATGTATATCTTTTTCAAGGTCAGATTGTGACAAAAATTATTTGACCTTGCTGAGGAGTCTTAGCTGGTAAAAGCTCATCTTCACTACTGCACCGATCTGTTTATCGAATTGCATACTTTGGTCAAAAATAACACCCAGGTTACGCACGGTAGGTGCAGACTGAGAAGTAAGAGGACCAAAACTCAGAAAACTGCTGGGTGAGTCCGGGCTAAACAGGATGTACTCAGGCTTTTCTTTATTCAGATGAAGGAAGTTCTGGGAAAGCCACTGTTTAAAATTCTCAAGGCAATTATGGAGAGGGTCCAATGCAGAACTATTACTCAGAATCACAGGAAGACAGATCTGGAGGTTGTTAGCAAAGAAATGAAATTGAACTTTGTGATTGGAAATGAGTTGACCAAGTGGCAGCATATAGAGAGAAAACAGAATAGGACCAAGAATAGATCCCTGAGGCACACCAGATGACAGAGGAGCAACCGATGAAGAATGATCATTAAACACCACTGAAAAAGTTCTGTTAGTGAGGTATGATGAGAACCAATTAAGCACCGCACCCTGCAGACCAACAACATGTTGAAGACGAGAGATGAGGTTGGCATAATCCACGGTGTCAGGTCCAGTAACACCAGAACCACTGAGCTTTTACCATCCAGGGCTCCAAGAATGTCATTGTGGACCCTCAATATTGCTGATTCAGTGCTATGTTTTGACCTGAAGCCAGACTAAAATGTATTACCCATGTTGTTCAGTTGAAGGTGAGACTGAAGCTGGGCGAAAACAAGCTTCTTCATCAACTTAGACAGAAATGACAGGTTAGATATAGGGCGGAAGTTGGATAGTATGGAGGGATCAAGATTGGGTTTCTTGAGCAGCGGTCTAACAATAGCGTGTTAGAGAGCAGCGGGAACAGTACCCACGCTAAAACAGCTGTTTATGAAGGAGACAAGGATGGGGCCTATGATGTCAACAGCCTCCTTCAAAATCCTGGCAGGAACAGTGTCTAAAGGGCAGGTGGTGGGCTTCAACTCGTGGACAGCTTTTTTGAGGTCCACCAAAGTAACTACATCAAAGTTCTCTAGCACACATTGTGCTGCACGAGTAGAGATGGCAACAGCAGGGACTTGTGTAATGGTTTGCCTAACAGACAAAACCTTGTACAAAAAATGTTGTTTGAAAGCATTGCATGTGTTTACAAAAACGTCATTAAAGGCGACAGACACGTGATTTATGACAGAATTGATAGTGCTGAATAAAATTCCAGGGCGGTGGCCCTACTGTCCTTTAGCTTCCTTCAGTGCACTTTGATAGGTGGCAAGACTGTCCCTAAACATCTCGAGTGACACCTGCAGCCTATCCTTCTTCCATTTTAGCTCAACGTGTCTACACTGGCGCCTGAGGGCCCAAGTTGTATCATTGAGCCAGGGGTCCACAGGAACATTGGTCGACTTTACCTTGTAGGGTGCAATAGAGTCCATAATCTGGGAGCAGATGGTATGGAAGGAGGCAAGGAAACGGTCAGGACAAATAGGCGATGCCAATTCATTAGTAGAGGCGAGATCAAAAACAGAGAAGGCAGCAATAAAATCATCGACTGTAGATGAGGTAATAATGCCACGGCGATGAGGGGCAGTAGACGTTGGTACAGGTGAAACAGCACAAATGTCAAATCGTATTAGAGAATGGTCAGATATGGAAAAATCCATGACCTCGCAAGTTGACACAATCACCCCACGAGAGATAATAAGGTCAAGAGTGTAACCTAACCTATGAGTGGGACAGGAAATGGACTGAGCCAGAACAAATGAGTCTAAAAGTGCCTTAAAATCATTAGCAGGTTTATCAGAGGGGCCGCAAACATGAATGTTTGCGTCACCACAGATTAGAACATTGTCAAACTTTGCAAGAAACTCTGACAGAAACTCTGAGAACTCCATTAAAAAATCCTTGCTTGATTTGGGCGGCCGGTAGATTACTGCACATAAGATCAGACAGGGTAGTGTGAGCACAAATACTTGTAACTTAAAGCTGGAATACCCTCTAGAAACATCTCAATAAAATATTAATATTTGCTCAAATAAAATCTGGATTAAAGAAAGGAAAAGAGAAAAATGTCAGACCCACCAGAACCCAGCGATGTGTGCATGAAGAGTGATCACTCAATGGAACGTCGAATCATATTAGATTAGATATTAGACATATTAGACATATTCTGAGGTTAGTATATTGAACTGGTGTGATCATTATCCTGTTAAGACACTGCTTTTGCACCCAACTTAGTTTCCATGCATTTGGAGATTATCCACCATATGGAAAAAACCTTTATCCATATAAAGTATTCAGAATTTAGTAGACATTTTAAAATACTGTATATGACATTTATATGCACATTTAAAGAATATAATATTATTATTTACTCTAATAAAATCTGCATTCCAGAATGAAAAAGAGAAAAATGTCAGACCCACCAGAACCCAGCTGTGTGTCCATGAAGAGCGATCACTCAATGGAAAGTCCAATCGAATTAAGAGATAGCGGAAGTTCTACTGTTCTGAGGTCAGCATGGTTTGTTTATTTTCCTGCTAAGACACTGCTTTTGCACTCAACTTTATTTCTATACATAAAGACTGTCCACTATATGCACAAAACCTTTTATCTTTATAATGTAATCAGAAGTCACTCAATGGAAAGTCCAATCGAATTGAAAAATGGCTGACGTTCTACTGATCTGAGGTCAGCATAGGGACCTGGTTGAATCATTTTCCTGCTAAGACACTGCTTTTTATTCTTTTTTTCATTAATTCCATGGATATAAATATTTTTTTGTAAAGCAAATATGTTCACGCAATCATTATTACAACATTTGAAGCAGAGAGAACATCAGAAACATACAATATTTATAAAGTTGTAGTACAGATTTTAATGGAATTTTAGCATCTGAGACAAAAAAAAACCTGTACAGAGGTAAAAAAAAAAAAAAGAACACATGCAGCCTGTGAAAAGTGTGGAAACTCTCTGTTTGAGAGACACATCCATGTTGCTTTTATTTTTTATGCAAAAAAAACTTGGTATCGTAACGGCCTGAAGATGGATTAAACAAATCTATAAATGTAAAGATGTTCCACTTTATTGAAAAGTCCTCTCTCATCATGAAGAACAGTTTTACACACTCTCAGCATCCGAACACTTCGTTTCTCCAAACATTTAGCTGAAATACTTTGCTGTGCCGTGAACATTTCAAAAGGTTAAAACATCTGAAGGTTAGGGATTTGGAGATGCATTGGAAATTTTAGGGTGAATTTGAAGGTTTAAGGTCTGATAGAGAAGTTTAATATTTTTCTAGTTCCAGGTTTATACATTATTTGTACACAGCGAGATTGTAGTGCTACAAACCAACATAAAAAACCTGGGAAATTTACGCAAATATATAAAAATTTATTATATATTAAAATTTGTTTGTTTCTAAACATATTCATGAATTCATAGAATATTCATTCAAGTCATGAAGTCAGTGTGTAAAGAGGATAGTTTTACATATTTTTGTATTTATAAATGTGTGTTTTTGTTTGGTAACAGATCACAAAAAAAGAAATTAAACAACACTGAGCTGGGCTCCATATTCAAGGTGTGTGCACTTGTTATGTGTGTTTCCCCTGTTTGCAGAATCTTTCATTTAATATTCTTTATAACAAGTTACAGATTTATCTCCACTCTTTCAGTATTATATTTCCTGATCTGTTACTGTGTGTTTCTATCCAGGATGTGGAACACAAAATGTTCACAATAATAAAGAATGAGCTAAAGAGGTATAAAAAACTCCTGACTTCAGAATGCCCAGAGGTGGACGTAAAGGATGAGGGGGATCTGGAAGTGGTCAATGATGCAGTGCTGAAGATCACACTCCATGTCCTGAAGAACACAAAGCATGTGGATCTCGCAAATGCATTGAACAACAGTAAGAGTTCTTCTAGTAGATTCCACTGATCATGATAGGCCTCCTGCTGGACAATTCCAATCCAACGTCTTTAGATATAAGTTCGTAAATAGAATCAGTTGTGTTTGATGGACAGATTTGTAGAACTATATAAACTGAATGTGCTGGGTTTTTTATTTTATTATTTGGCCACACCCACTTGATTTCCAAACTTACTGCCACAAGTGATTTGGCCACACCCACTTCATTTCCCACTTATTTCTGCAAGTGATTTGGCCATACCCACTTCTTTTTTTTTATCCCCCTTTCAAGCCAAAGGTATTTGGGACATGCCCACTCCTTTTTTGCCGCTTAGTGTTATGGGTAATTTGGCTACACCCTCTTCTTTCCCCAATTAGATCAATGTTATTTGGCCACACCCACTTCTTTTCTTCACATGTGATTTGGCAAAATGTATCCTTAAATGTATAAAATGTGGATTAATTATTCTGTAATAAATACAACCACCGTAATCAATGGCAAATTATGGCTTTAATCTGAGAGAAATAAAATTCTTGTTAAGACATGGCGTTTTAAGAGAATAATTAACTTTAAACTAGTAATAATAAGTGTGCTTAGTGTTTATTGCATTAAATTTAATTGTGCATTGAAATATTTGATCTCTCTATTTACTAGAGCTGGACCCGGTCTCTGAAATTAAGCAAACATACAAATCTAACCTGGGAGAGAAAAGTCAAAGGATTAATGAAGGAATCTTACAGCATGGAAGTTCAGCACTTCTGAATGAGATCTACACAGAGCTCTACATCACAGAGGGTTGGAGTGGAAACGTTAATAATGAACATGAGGTGAGACAGATTGATATAGCATCCAGGAGACCATCAACACAGGAGACACCCATCAAATGTAATGATCTCTTTAAAGACAAGTCCATCAGAAGTGTGCTGACTAAAGGAGTTGCTGGAATTGGAAAAACAGTCTCTGTGCAGAAGTTCATTCTGGATTGGGCTGAAGAAAAAGCAAATCAGGACGTCACCTTCATGTTTCCACTTCCCTTTAGAGAGCTGAATCTTATGAAACAGAGAAATTTTAGTATGATGAAACTTCTTCATCACTTCTTTCCAGAAATAAGACGACTGCAAACCATGAAAAGTAACTCCTACAAAGTTCTGTTCATCTTTGATGGTCTGGATGAGTGTCGACTTCCTCTAAACTTCCAAAACAATGAAATACTGAGTGATGTGACAGAATCAGCTTCAGTGGATGTGCTGCTGACGAACCTCATCAAGGGGAATCTGCTTCCTTCGGCCCATCTCTGGATCACCTCTCGTCCAGGAGCAGCCAATCAGATCCCTCCAGAGTGTGTAGACCAGGTAACAGAGATACGAGGCTTCAGCGATCCCCAGAAAGAGGAGTACTTCAACAAAAAGATCAGTGATCAGAGCCTGGCCAATAAAATCATCACCCATGTGAAGGCTTCAAGAAGCCTCTACATCATGTGCCACATCCCAGTCTTCTGCTGGATCTCAGCCACTGTTCTAGAAAGAATGTTGGGTGAAGCAGAGAGTGGAGAGATCCCCAAGACTCTGACTCAAATGTTCACACGCTTCTTGATATTTCAGATCAAACACAAGGACCAAAAGTACCATCAGAAATGTGACCATGATCCTAAGCAGACCAGAGCGAGCATCCTGGCACTGGGAAAACTGGCTTTCCAACAGCTGGAGAACGGCAAACTTATCTTCTATGAGGAAGACCTAAGAGAGTGTGGCATTGATATCAGTGATGCTTCAGTGTACTCAGGAGTGTGTACTCAGATCTTCAGAGAGGAGTTTGGGCTTCACTTTGAAAAAGTATTCAGCTTTGTACATCTGAGTGTTCAGGAGTTTCTGGCTGCTTTATATGTATTTCTTTCTTTTACCTACAAGGATCTCACAGAAGATCAAGCTACTGTTGTGTTTGGTATTTTCAACAAGACAAACATGTCTGAGTTCCTCAGGAGTGCAGTGGACAAGGCCTTACAAAGTGAGAATGGACACATGGACCTGTTCCTCCGCTTCCTTCTGGGTCTCTCATTGGAGTCCAATCAGACTCTCTTAAGATGCTTAATGCCACACACTGGAAGTAGCTCTCACATCAATCAGGAAACAGTGGACTACATCAAGGAGAAGATCAGGGAGAATCTGTCTATAGAGAAAACAATCAATCTGTTCCACTGTCTGAATGAACTGAATGATAATTCACTAGTGCAGGAAGTACAAACTTACGTGAGCAGCAAAGGTAACAGTCGTCTCAGTGGATCCAGACTCTCTCCTGCTCAGTGGTCAGCTTTGGTGTTTGTGTTGCTGAACTCAGAACAGGAGCTGAATGAGTTTTATTTGAGAAAATATGATCGATCAGAGGAATGTCTCCTGAGACTTCTGCCAGTGATCAAAGCATCCAGAAAAGCCATGTGAGTGTTTTAATTTTTATAAATGTTATACATTACTGCATGGTGATGCTGTGCAATGTCTGTTTACTGCGGCTCTCTTCTGATAGAAGTTAGAACAGGGTGGGCCACCAGTGAGACCCAGACAGTTCTGCAATGACCAAGATCCAGATTGATCTTCAGGGCATTTTTTATCCTCAGTGCATGCTCAATTCTGTTAAGTTCAGGCCAATAACCATTGAATAAGATTTTATTTCTTAGTCTTAAAAATGTCTTGGATTGCTTTCTGGGTTCCACTGTGGGCCCACTCTACTTAGCATGGGCAGCCACACCCGGTAAAACTCATGCCAGGTAAAAGATCCCAATAATGTGCTGCCCAGAGTAGCCCCACATTGAACCCAAAGGAGCATGTTTGTTGGGTGGGAATCAGACCTATTGTTTACCACTAAGGAAACATGCCTCTTTGGTCACAAAATATTGTGATAATAATTGCTTCTTCATTATAGTGGCTGTACCTTAATTTCTCCCTGTATATCTGTGGTGTGACCTGAGTGTGGGCTGCCCACACATCTACATTTACTAAATTTGTTGGACATTGTAATCCAGAGAGAATTACAATTATTCTTTTTATAAAGCTGAGTTATTGAGAGTTACAGGGCATTACTCAAGGGGTTAGCAGTGGCAGCTTGGTTGGTCTGCCCACAGAAAATGTTTAAGGAGGCCAAATGGCAAAACTACAGTAGGCTATGTGTGGGCTAATCCAAATGTGGAAGGAGTGTTTGTTTGTTCTGCTCACAGACACCCCACCGTAAACCCACTCTGTTTGCTTGGTTGTACTGTACACTGTGAACTTCTGTCTAATGGGTTTTTACTTACACTTCCCAATTCATTCTGCTGTCAGAAGCCTTTTTAAATGTTTCTGCAAACTCTACCCTGGGGTTCCTGTTTTTGAGGTCAATGCTTTACATTACTTTTTTTTTTTTTTTTTTTTTTTACTCTGATGATTAATTTTTTCATGTTTAATTTGGATCTAGGCCCCACCTGAACTGAGGATTTTAATTCACCAGTGAAATAATGTTTCAGTGGTCCAACAAAACTTCCGGAATCTTAAGCACACCTGTGTATTATTTTATTTGAATGTTATGCAAAATAAATACATTCTCCTAATGGTCTTTTTCTATCTCTCAGGGGTTTTTAATTTTTCAACATAATGCTGGCTTGCCTTACTGGTAGCAGCAGTTCTTTGTATAACTTTATATTGAGAGTAACAGATTTAATGAAACCAAATTTAAATGTGAATTCAAATGAACTTTTATCTACTTACTTGTCAGTCAAATAATGAGGTAATGATGAAAGACTAAAATCTGCTATTTGTGTAAGACAGGGTTATAAATAATTCTTAAATAATTATTTGTTAATGATGAAAAAGTCATGAACCTGACTGTAGAGTTGGACTGTAAAGTTGTCCAAACTTGCTGAGTAACTATTAATAACTATTAATAACAACAATTTTGATACGATTGCAAATGCAAGCTGACTTGATTTGCTTTAGGCAACAAATCAAAATTAAATGACAATGGAAAGCAGCTTGCTTGGTTCTGCGCACTGAGCAAGAGGCTTAACCATCCTCTGCTCAGTTGTACAAATAGGAAAATTGCACTGGATCATGGCATCTGCCAAATGTTGTAAATGTAAATCAGAAACTTGTGCATAAAATATGCATTCTTATACTTTTATATTAAGATTTACATAGAGCAAGAAACTTTTTGATGTTGTTCCACATTTCCATGGTTAGTTTTGAGTAAGTGATTAGTCAGTCTGGGAATCCAGTTAAATCTGTCACTGATATAACCAAATATTTCATTAAGTATTATTATGATTATTATTTTCTTAGTTATCAATGACCTACTTTGTTAAAACAGTCACTACAGAACCAAAAAGACACTGCGGTTGATTACAATTTAATATTTGTATCTTTGAGAGAAATGTTCTGACGTTTTGTCTTTTCTCTTCCAGTCTGCGTGATTGTAACCTGACAGAGGAAAGCTGCAGAGTTCTTTCCTCGGTTCTCAGCTGCAACTCCTCCAATCTGAGAGAACTGAACATGAGTTACAATGACCTGCAGGATTCCGGAGTGAAGATGCTCTGTGCTGGACTGGAGAATCCACAGTGTACACTGGAGATGCTCTTGTGAGATTAATACACACACACACACACACACACACACACACACAAAGACAAGTTTGTAAAGAAAAAGTAATGACATATGAGTTGTCTGCCAGGCATGCAGGATCATAAGTGTCTTCAAGGAGGACAAGAGAATATGATTTGAGTTTATTTGACATAGCGCTGCTTTCTATAATTTCTAATTCTATAGAGAATTACCAGCATGAACTTCGTCAGCAATTTGAGCTACAGGAGCTTGTCTGTTCCATCACACCACAACGGCCAGCCTTCGCTCCCCATGTGCATCAATGAAAGGATGCTGCTAACGACCCTGTTGCCGGTTCACCACTGTTCCTTCCTTGAACCACTTTTGATAGACACTGACCACTGCAGACCAGGAACAGCCCACAAGAGCTGCAGTTTTGGAGATGCTCTGACCCAGTCATCCAGCATTACAATTTGTCAACCTCACTCAAATGCTTACACTTGCCCATTTTTCTTGCTTCTTGCACATCAACTTCGACGACAAAATGTTCACTTGCTGCCTAATAAAAATATCCACCCACTAACAGGTGCCATGATGAAGAGATGAGTGGTGTTCACTTCACTGGTTAGTTGTGTATGTTCTTACCGTGATGAAAGGGGTGGTGGGGGGGGCGAGGGTGCCATACAGACAAGAATCCAACTTTGGGCCTTGTGGGACACCAGTGGAGAGTCTCCATGGAGCAGATGGAGATCCCTGCTTTTATGAATATTATCTCAATTAAGATGCAAACTACCACAATGCCAATCCACACATTCTCTCATGAGGATGGGTAGGAGAGTGTTTTGATTGACTGCTGTTGAAAGGATGCTGAGATGTTGATAAAGGGTTGATGGAAGTTTGGCTGATACAGTAGCTTTAAGTTTCTCAGCATCAGCCATGCAGGCTGGTTCTGTGGTGATCTTGGCGGTTGTTCTGGGAAAGCACTGATAGTACACAGCATAGACATGTGTTCATGTACTATATTGCATACTTTACCTGTAACCAAGTTTGTATTTTAAGTGTGAGAGGGTTTTGTTTTTGCAGGATGTGTTGCTGCAACGTTACAGGTGCAGGATGTGCCGCTCTGGCTTCGGCTCTGAGGTCTAACCCCTCATCACGCGTGAGAGAAATCTATCTTTACGGTAATAAAACAAACGAAGTAGGAGTGAAGATGCTCAATGATCTAGTGAAGGATCCCCAGTGTAAACTGGAGAAACTACAGTAAGTTCCTGACTTCTTGCTGCCTTCACAACACAAACACACACACACACTAAATACACACTAAATATCAGTGCCAATCAGATATTGACAGATGCGCCTGTGCTTGGTGGCGTAACAGGGGTTAGGTAATTTGCCTCACCCTTAACAAATTTACACAAAAGGTGTTTTGTGATATTTTATTTCATCATTAACACATAATTAGGTCTTGTTAGCTGCCTGCTTGCCAAATCGAGTGGGATTTTTGTTATTCCTCTCATGATAGACATTTCCAGGGCTTCCAGTACACATCCCTGGTAAAGGTTTCTTAATTACAGGGCCGTGCACAGACCTTTTGAGGGGCATGTGCTGAAACTGAAAAAGGGCACCCCCCTCCCTTTTTTTATATCAAGATTATTAGTAACACCACCAAAAAAAGGGCACTTCGGAGTGTAAGGGCAAAAAGGGCATGTGCTCTGCACAGGTTGAGCCCTACCTGTGCACGTGCCTGCTTAATTACACTTGATTATGGACTGTATATGCGTATAGCAACTTATTCTCTGAACTTAAAGTAGCCACTGTCTTGGAGATCATTACCTTTACTGTTACCTTCTTCAGTTCGGTTCAGTTCATCTTTATTTGTTTTCTTAAGGCATTTTGGTTGCAGCATAAAATAATAGTTAATGAGACATAACATAACTAAACATAAATCAAATAACTCAAACTCATAATACAAACACACAATTTCTCCAAGCAGTATATACATTCAATTTAAAAACTTTACAGCTTTGAGGTAAATTAATACCTACAATTATCTGTTTTAATACTAGGAGTTTTATATCGAATGCCAGAAGGAAACATATGATACATAAAGTGGGAATCATCTAACAAAATATTCAGAGCTTAACCCAAAACCTGTCTATGATATATATTTTTAATGATATTTAGCTGCTTTAGCATTTATCTAGCAGATTAGCTGAAGAAACTAATGTTGTTGACAAAGTCACTAGCCTTTTATTTATACGTAAACCTTTGGCCTGATAATACATCAAATAAAATTGTCTAAGGAATATTTCACACCTCTGTGGTCTCTATGAAGCGCTAAAATACATGGACACAGTTCCAACCAAATCAAAACAAAAGTCCATATCGCTTTTATATATTTATATAGCACCTTTTTATAATAACCATAAACGGTTTATCATTTAAACACATTCCAGCACCCGATAGCACGAGGAAGCATTGTTGTTTTTCCATTTTGTACACTATATAGACAAAGATATGTCAGAACCACATATGGCTGCAAAACTCAGGTGTCTCACTACTCTTGTACATATAGTGTATATATATATTTTAAATGGTTATAATGTAAATGAAGTGTATTTTATGGTTTGTTTGTAAGGACTTTGATGATTGATATGGTCTCCTTTTCTGTCTTTCAGCATTGAGACTCATGATTGACAAATGACAGGAGTCTCACTGCAAGCCTTCTGTCCAGAGACAGGACCTTTAATCCTACATTTTAAAGATTTTGGTGGACAGTCTCTCATATACCAAATGGAAATTTCCAATAGCACATCATTAACACACAAAACAGAGATGTGATATTTCAGTGTTTTTCTTTATTTAAAAAAGTGCATAAACATTTGTTTACTGTTTATACATGTTGTAGAATATCAGGCCATGGTTCTGTTGCTTGATTTGTTTTCAAAGTATTTAGACAACCTGGATTCTATCTTCTCACTTGGGATTTTTTCGTTCCAGACATTTTTATTTTTAAATATTTGTATATAATTTTTTTTGAAAAACACAGAACATACAAACTATTTTAGGTACCATCTTAATTCAGAATAACAATAGTGTACGCACCTACAGGAATATTTTATAGGGTCACTCTAAAGCACGATCCCACACCAAGTTTACCTGTACCTGTAGGCATTTAAACACCCACCCACCCTCACAGTGTATATGCTTAGGATCTTAAACCATGCCTCGTGTTTCCTGTTTGTTCATATATTGACCCTGTTCTGTTTTTGACCATGACTCCGCCTCTCATTTTGGATTTATTTGCATGTTTTTTATTAAAGTCTGAGACTGAGCAGGACATCCAGAACACATACTGCACAAGTAAACAATCCTGCAGAACAAGCAAAAAATTATAATAATAAAAAAAATAATTGTATTGTGTCTATTGCCTTTTTGTGGTACTAGTGCCTCTCTATTCAAATACGCTTTGTTCTCCATTTATATCCTTTTTTGCAAGAAAAGAAAAATGATGGTCGTTGACTTATTTTGTGTAGTAATAAGCAAACTGTGTTTAAATACCTTAAAGATTTAAATGATTCAAACGCTCGTTTGTCTCCGCCTACTGGCGTAATAACGTATTTACACTCAGGAGCCGGGCAATGAATCTTTTTAGAGAAAAGAATCGATTCACCGAGATGACGCTCTGCTTTGGCGCCCTGCTCGCTTCATGTAGCCGATTTGGATGCAGTCAGTCAACTGTCAAGAGTCGTTCATGGTAAAGTGCTAATTTATTACACTATTTTATACTTATAGTGTTTTAAATGACTGTTTTCTTTTAAATCACGAAATTGCAGTGCTTTTATAAAACTAAAGCATATGAAATGTTTTAAGAGCTGCTGATCAAAATGATTTTTTGGCAACAAAAAAGTGATGTACTTAGTGTACCTTAGAAATCATTACTATTTTTATTACCCCAAAATCATTATTTTTTATTACCTCAGAGATCATAAAAAAATGTTGGTACCTTAGAATTGGCACCAGACTGATTTCTGAGGTGACAAAAAATAGTAATGATTCTGAGGTAATAAAAAATGATTTTTGAGGTAATAAAAATAATGATTTCTGAGGTAATAAAAAACATTTTCTGAGGTAATAAAAAAATAATTATTTCTAAAAAAAAATTATGATTCTCAGGTAATAAAAAATAATGATTTCTGAGGTAATAAAAAATATAAATGATTTCTGAGGTAATATAAATGATGATAATTGAGGTAATAAAAATAACGATTCTGAGGTAATAAAAAAATAGAAATAATTTCTAAGGTAATAAATAATAATGATTTCTGAGGTAATAAAAAAGTATTTTGGAGGTAATAAAAAATGTTAATGATTGAGGTAATAAAAAAAAAAAGATTTCTCAGGTAATAAAAATATAATGATTTCTGAGGTAATAAAAAAATAATGATTGAGGTAATAAAAAATATGATTTCTAAAGTAATAAAAATAGTCATGATTCTGAGGTAATAAAAAATAATGATTTCTGAGGTAATAAAAAATAGTAATGATTCTGAGGTAATAAAAATAGTAATTATTTCTGAGGTAATAAAAATAATTATTTCTGAGGGAATAATAATGATTCTGAGGTAATAAAAATAGTAATTATTTCTGAGGTAATAAAAGTAGTAATTATTTCTGAGGTAATAAAAATAGTAATTATTTCTGAGGTAATAAAAGTAGTAATTATTTCTGAGGTAATAAAAATAGTAATTATTTCTGAGGTAATAAAAATAGTAATTATTTCTGAGGTAATAAAAGTAGTAATTATTTCTGAGGTAATAAAAGTAGTAATTATTTCTGAGGTAATAAAAATAGTAATTATTTCTGAGGTAATAAAAGTAGTAATTATTTCTGAGGTAATAAAAGTAGTAATTATTTCTGAGGTAATAAAAGTAGTAATTATTTCTGAGGTAATAAAAATAGTAATTATTTCTGAGGTAATAATAATGATTCTGAGGTACTAGAAAAATAATGATTTCTGAGGTAATAAAAAATAGTAATGATTTTGAGGTAAAAAAAAAGTCATTATTTTTGAGGTAATAAAAAATAATAATGGTTGTGAGTTAATATTAAAAAATAAAGATTTCTGAGGTAATAAAAAAATCAACTCATGAATGAGGAAAATTAGAGAGACAGAAGGTTGGATAGTGTGAAGATGGTAAAGCAGGAAGTGGATAGGATTGTAAGGAGAAAGTGAGAGCAGCGATTAAGAGGATGAAGAGTCAGTAGGACCAGACGACATCCCAGTAAAAGCATGGAGATGTTTGGAGCATGGAAATAGAGAGAAACAAGATTTAGAAAAATGGGTTACACAAAACAGTGCATTTTTCATGATGGTCTCAAGTCCGGATAAATGAGGAGGGTTGTGTTGTGAAGGACATCCAGCGTAAAACATGTACCAAATAAAATATGCGTATCACGAATCAGAAATTCATACCGGAACGGTCGAGGCCCGGTTCACCAACGACCACCACAGGTATTGTTAGCCAACATGGTACCGGTGGAAATTGGGCTACTGTTGGCTGAAGAAGGAGAAGGAGAGGAGGAAGATGTCTAAAGAGACAGCAGGAAAATAATAAGTGGAGGAGAGTGTAGGTTCGGGTTGGTACTTTAAATGTTGGTATTATGGCTGTAAAGGGAGAGAGGAAGCTGATATGATGGAGAGGAGAACGGTAGATATGTTGTGTGTTCAGGAGACCAAGTGGAAAGGGAGTAAGGCCAGGATCATTGGAGGTGTTTAAACTGTTCTATCATGGTGTGGATGGAAAGAGAAATGGTGTAGGGGTGATTCTGAAGGAAGAGTACAGTAAGAGTGTAGTGGAGGTGAAGAGAGTTTCTGATAGGGTGATGATCGTGAAGCTGGAAGTTGAAGGGATGATGATAAATGTCATCAGTGTTTATGCTCCACAAGTGGATTGTGAGACAGAGAAAGAAAAATTCTGAAGTGGGTTAGATGAAGTGGTGGAAGGTGAACCTAGGAATGAACGATTGGTGATTGGGGATTGGGGCAGACTTTAGTGGGCATGTAGGTGAAGGGAACAGAGGTGATGAGGAGGTGATGGTAGGTATGGTCTTAAGGAGAGGAATGTGGAAGGGCAGATGGTGGTAGATTTTGCTTAAAGGATGGAAATGGCAGTGGTGAATGCGTACCTTAAGAAGAAGGAGAAGCACAGGAGGACGTATAAGAGTGGAGGAAGATTTTATACAGCCAGAAGTTTGGATTGTTGAGTGAAAATTGTTTTGTGGCATAAATGTGCTTGTTTTTTTTTCTACACAATTAAACATTTGAATGAACATCTTCTAAAGGGGTGATTCAATACTTTTTGCCAGGGGTTGTATTAAATAAATAGTTACAAACATGTTACATTTATAAACATTTATTGTGTTGCAAGTGCTTCCTGAGTAAAAAAAACAAAAAAAACCTAAATATAAACGAGCAGTGGAATATAATGCAGTACTTAAATTAAGGCAACTGTTTACAGCCCGTGTGCCAACAAGTAACAGGAACAAAAAAGGAACCAAATCAAACAAAAATATTATATTAAAACATTGCAACATTAAACATTATTTATTTTATTTTATTGCACTTTCTCCTGATCTGGAACCTGAAGCACTGCATATAAGTGATTTTCCCAAACTGGAGTAAAAAATGTTGGAATGTCCCTCCCAAAATTCACATATGTAAAAGTCCAAAAAAGGAGAAAGAAAACAAGAGAAAATAAACCATTTTACAAAGAAATTACACAAGTTAAATTTAATAATAAATGTATATTATAAATCTAATACATATATATAATAAATATATATAAATACAAAATAATAAATTTTTTTTTTACATAATTTAGTGTTTTCCCAAACCAGAGTCAAACATGCAAAAATTTGGAATGATGTAACCCCGATGAGGTCTCTGAAATAGTAAAAATGGATTGTAGTTTGGATTGTACTAATGAAAATGCATTTTTTGCTTCATGTACACAATTTAACATGAAATCAAACCTTTTAATGTAGATACCTTTCATATACAGTCGACTAGTGTTTGTCAAATTTGCATAAAGGCGACTGCATACCTTTCAATGATCCGAATTACAAATATTTGCTAACAGATTTGTTTTATCCTATAAACATATACATTTAGAGAAAATTCATATTTTTGTTTCAGAGTTAGCATATTAGCAAAGGAAATGTATGTCAAGATGACAAAGCTGTTTAAAAATCAAATACAATCTGTAAAACATGATGCATGTAGAACATACATATTCTACCACACAAGAATGCTCAGACTCCAGGGATGGGTTACTTACCCTAATGATCTCCTATCCACAGCAAACACACGTGCACTCATACGACACCACAACCCCACCTGTCGAACACTGCACACCGAAGGAAACCACCACCAAGCAGAGAGGAACTTTCCCTCACACTAGAACTGGTCTTCCAGACACACAGAGAAGAAGCAAATCACAGTATGGCCAAGCCAAATTACCTGCACACACACAAAACACAATCACAAAAAGGCAATGACAATGGCAAAAAGCAGAAGAAAATACAACAAGAATAATAAAGTTAATTCCATGGCTGTTGGGTACACATCCAGGTCTTCCGACCCCTCAGAAAATCAGGCCACCTCTAAGCAGATCGTCACAGTGTTGAGCACTGAAACAGACACACTAATATATATAAAACACATATAGTCCTTGAACATGCTAGCATTCAGCTCCTTAGCTAATCTGTTACATATACTTTTACATCAGAATCAGAATCAGGTTTATTGGCCAAGTGTGTTGACACACACAAGGAATTTGGTTCCAGCTGTTAGTGACTCTCAAAAGTACAGACATAAATAAAACCTATACATGACAAAACAGACAAGACATACAATGTGAGAAAGTATAGACAGTGTGGGTAATAAATAGGGATACAGCTCAGTAATGTACATGTTAGATTTTTATCATGCCCAAACAAAACTTAATTCTTGGAGAGGTTTTCCATACGACCTGCTATGCCCGTGGTGCCTTCCTGATATCAGGGAAGAAGAAATACACAGCGATGCAGCAAATGTTCTTCCTCTTCTGGTTTATTGCAGACACAGAACGTATATATATCTCCAGAGAAAAGGCTGTCCTAAACTTGTTTCCTGTTTAGACAAGAGGATATACTAGCCGGAGATGTGTGAGCCCAGATAAGACTCCCTGTTTTCCTTACAGACTAACATCGTAAATATTCTATAGACACTGAACAAACATCTTAACACTAACAGTACATAAAGTGTGGGACTGTTTCTGTGTCTGGCAGTTTTGGTGAACAAAGTTCTGTAGCGCCTGCCATGGGAGGAGCTGAAAGATGTTGTGTCCAGGGTGTGAAGGGTTGTTAATTATTTTTTCTGCCCGGTTTCTGGTTCTTGTATGGTACAAGTCCTGGAGAGTGGGCAGGGGAGCACCAATGATTTTTTCTGCTGTTAAGATTAGCTAAGGAGCTGAATGCTAGCGTGTTCACGTTAGCCACAGCACGGTATGGCCAGAACGTGCATCCCACGCTGATGCTCGGCACGTAAATAAAAGAGCAACAGTACAACAATGCCACTCCATCCGTTCATCCGACCCACAAACAACAAGACACCCAGACACAGCGTGTTCTCTTCTAATTCCATTATAAGGCCTTTAGGGTCAGATAGTTGCTAGAATTCTGAAAAAGGAGGTTTAAGTCATAAGCAGAACTGCAGTATCAACTGTCAAATCAAACATGCCACACAACCTATCAGGTTTCACTTAAAAGTAAGTAATAAAATCAAAACTGTTAACGGATCATCACATTTAGAACATTTGGCAGATGCCAGATTATCCAGAGAGATTTACAAGGCTCTTTGCACCAGATGATTTAATTTCTTTTTGGAAAAAATTGACACCACGTCCTCAGGAATAAAGAGGAGAGGGACCATCTGGCTTGTTATCAGTGCTCAGTTCAAACAGCTGCATCTTGGATCTTGGATCATGGGAGTGCATTAGTGCCTGTGGAATGGGCAGTTGGGCATTTAAAAAGGCTCAATCAACACTGAACGATATGTACATGTGTTAACAAATGGTTATATGCAGAAAGGATAGGTCTTGGACAGTGCTAACTGCATACTGCATCTATAACAATAGCATGACTTCATAGTAGAAGAGTCCAGGTGCTGAACTGGCCTTCCTGCAGTTCAGACCTTTCACCATTTAAAAACATTTGGCACATCATGAAATGGAAAAATACAACAAACGGTACAGTACTGTTGAGCAGCTAGAATCTGGTATCGGACATATGGGACAACAATCCTCTACCAAAACTTCAGCAACTGTTTTCCTCAGTTCCCAGATGTATACGGACAGAAGACATGATGCTACACAGTGGGAAACATGGCCCTGACCCAACTTTCTTTGAGACATGTTGCAGCGTATAAATTCAAAAGGAAATCTTTTCCTTAAAATGGTCTAAATAGAGTTTAATCATTCAATATTGTGAATAGATTATAAATCTGAGATTTGCAAATCATTGCATTCTGTTTTTATTTACATTTTCCAGTGTGCCACCTTTTTTGGAATTGGGTTGTACATAAAAATGGAAAATCTCTGAGAGTGGCTATTAGCCATGAGATACAGACACTGGAGATAGCATTGGTTGAAACAGAAAGCTAGTGGCAATGTTCTGTAAGATTATGTCATATTAAAAGCAATTCTTGACTGAATTATTTGTTAATTTTTTGCCATTAAACAATAACATTATTAAACAATAACAATATACATAATAATATACAACAACCTGTGCAGCTCTGGTGTATTCCATGACCAGGAGGATTAAGGCAGTGCTGGATAACAATAGTGCTCACACAAAATATTCACACGGACACAGTTTTGACATGTTTACTTTTGTTGACAGTTATTTAGACAATAATGGCTGTATGTTGAGTTATTTTCAGAGGACAGTAAATCTGTACTGCTTTACATGCTGCACAATAACTACTGTAAAATATATCCAACTTTCATTTCTATAGTATTGTCCTTTGAGAAGATACAAAAATGGTTGCTAAAATATGAGGGGTAGGGTGTACTCACTTTTGTGAGATTTAAGGGAGTTAGACACGGGCCAAATTGTGATGGCTAGACAACTGGGTCAGAGCATCTACAAAACTGCAGCACTTGTGGGCTGTTCCTGGTCTGCAGTGGTCAGTATCTATCAAAAGTGTTCCAAGGAAGGAACACTGGTGAACCGGTGTCGTGGATGGCCGAGACTCATTGATGCACGTGAGGTGAAGGCTGGTCCGTGTGGTTCAATCCAATAGACGAGCTCCTGTAGCTCAAACTGCTGAAGAAGTTGATGCTATTAATACAGGTCTGGACTGTTTGAGCAGCAAAAGGGAGACCAACACATTATTAGCCAGGTGATCATAATATGTCCGAAAGGTGAATATATACATTTGTTTCATTTTACAAGTTTTAGATTTTAAACTGCAAAATGTACAGTTTCAAATGGCATGATCCTAAGGTCAAATACCTCCCAAGTGTGAATGACCTGGTGAGTTGCAATAGATTTATTGAATAAAACTCTTCACACAATCTAAAATGTGATTCTCTCCTGTGCGAATGCATAGGTGCTGTTCAAGATTACGCCTTTGGGGAAAACTTTTCTTACAGTGCAAGCAGTGATACGGTTTCTCTCCTGTGTGAATGCGTTGGTGAATCTGGAGATCTCTTTTTTGATTAAAACTCTTCCCACATTCTGAACAGTGATAGGGCTTCTCTCCTGTGTGAACACGTAGGTGTCGGTTGAGACTACCGTAATAGGCAAAGGTCTTCCCACACTGTGAGCAGTGATGAGGCTTTTCTCCAGTGTGAGTAACCTGGTGCACTTTTAAATTTCTCTGGCATTTAAAACTCTTCCCACACTGTGAGCACTGATACGGCTTCTCTCCTGATTTAACTTCTTGGTGCTGTTTGAGACTGGTGAGTTGGCCAAAATGTTTGCCACACTCTGAGCTGTGATATGGCTTCTCTTCTGTGTGAATGCATTGGTGAGTCTGGAGCTCACTTTTTTGAAGAAAACTCTTTGAACACTCTAAACAGTGGTATGGCTTCTCTCCTGTGTGAATGCGTTGGTGGGCATGGAGGTTATTCTGATGCTTGAATCTCTTCCCACACTCTGAGCAGTGATGAGGTTTCTCTTCTGTGTGAACAAGGAAGTGTCGCTGGAGATTACTATGTTGGACGAAACATTTCCCACACTGTGAGCATTGATATGGTCTCTCTCCTGTATGAATGCGCTGGTGAGTATGGAGATCGCCTCGTTGAATAAAACTCTTTCCACACTCTGTACAGTGATAGGGCCTGTTTCCTGTGTGAACGCGTTGGTGTCGTTTGAGACTCCTGTGACGGACAAAAGTCATTCCACACTGTGAGCACTCATGCGGCTTTTCTCCGGTGTGAATAAACTGATGTGCTTTTAAAGCGCTCTGTCGAATAAATCTCTTCGTACACTGTGAGCATTGATATGGCCTCTCTCCTGTGTGAACTCGCTGGTGAGTCTGGAGGTGACTCGGTTGTTTAAAACTTTTCCCACAATATGAGCAGTGAAGGAGCTTCTTTTCTGTGTGAACGCGTTGGTGTTGTTTCAGATTACTGGGATGGCCAAAATTTCTTCCACACTCTGAACAGTAATATGACTTCTTTTCTGTGTGAATGCATCGGTGGTGTTTGAGAGTATTGGAACGGGTAAAACTCTTGCCACAGTCTGAACAGTTATATAACTTCTCTCCTGAGTGAATGCGCAGGTGAGTCTGGAGGTGACTTTTTTGCTTAAATCTCATCCCACACTCTGAACAGTGATGGCGTTTCTCTCCTGTGTGAATGCGCTGGTGTCTTCTGAGACTTTTCTGGTCATTAAAACTCTTCTCACAATGTGAGCACTGGTAGACATCGTGCTCAATATTGGGGCTTCTTGCTGGCACAACATTCTGATACATCGTCTCTCCTGAATTTATCAGTCTCTCATATTCCTTGAAGTGGCAGCTTGTGATGTGCTTGTGGAGGCACTGTTGAGATGAATAAGAAAGTGAACACCAGACGCAGGAAAAGACTGGTAGCTGGACATCGTCTTTTTCTGGGGAAGAAATAAAAGTATTACAACAGAAGGAGTTTTTTAACACTCTAAATTACAAGGTCAAGATTGAAATTACAAGATCAAACACAAGATCAGCACATATGAAAAGAAGGCATTAGAGCTGTGATGGATCATCAAGAAAACCAGGTGGCCAATTTTAATTTTAATTTTAAGTGGTCAGGGCCAGGTACAGGATCAAATGTCTCTTGAAAATAGAAACACATTGACAAAGATGGTCAGAACAAATAAAAAGACTATTTTGAGAAGCTAGAACACATTCTCCAAAAGTAGTGCAATTCTTTACCAAAGACAAAAGACCCCACATCAGCACCACTCAACCACCGACTTCTCAAGACCTTTACTGCAGGTCAAATAAGTCTGTGGGAAGGTGCAGCCAACATGGGTTAGGGTTAGGGCTAGGCTGTACTACAACCCAGAGCACGTCATCTCCATGGGAACCCATGCATGAATCAGAAACTCTCAGAAACTCCACCAAAAACATAACCAGTTCTTTAGGCCAAGACTAACATGCAACCTTTATTACCTGTAGTCAGGTTGGCTCTGTCAAGATAAAAAAAGATTGTTGACCCCCTCAGTGAGTGGACCAACCCTCCCTCTATTGCAAACAAAACCACCTGAATTTTAACAACAGCAAGTGGAGAATGGACATAAAAAATACAATGGTTCCCTGCCTACTCTAATCATCCAAGGTTGCACTGTGCCTGGCACTGGCTCTTTCAAGTTCCCAGTCTGGAAGTTCCTTGTCTGGTACCATCAAGTCCATTCTGTACAGCCACCCAAAAGGACAAGTGCAGACTGCAACGTGTATTAATGCAGGATCTGATACACCAGACCTACTAAAATTAACATGACCCCAAGCAGTAAGGATGGGCAGAGATCCATAACCCTGAAACCGCCCCACCAGGATTGTGTCCTCAGCCCCCTGCTGTACTGTCTCTAAATGTATTACTTTGTGGACTCTGCATCTCTACCACCATTGGAAGGAAAAGAAAGAAAGATGCTTTATTCTTGTCACATGTTCTTTCCAGCACAGTAAACATTTTTTCATAGCGATGTTAGGAACCTTCCAATCAGTAACCCAGAGCCTTAACCACTGAGAAACCACCTCCCTTGTCAAGTTTGCTGAAAACAAAAGATGATGAGAAGGCCTACTAGGAGGTGGAAGATAAATCAGCTAGTACATCAATTTGTGTGCTGAAGATGTGGCCCAAAGGTTCAAGCAGATAAAACATTCGCCTCACTTCTTTTTACAATGAGATATAAAGAAATACAGTATAGAAGTGTAACAGTGTCACTGATACTTAACCCCACTCTGTTTTTGTACAGGGAAAGTCTTCATCTTCAGACTCTTCTTTTTTTACAAGCTTGATATGAAATTCTCTCAGTTGGTCTTCGGTGTCCACAGAGCCTGATGTTTCTTCACCTGAAAATTTCAGAAAGTACATTGAATGGCAAGTGTTCTCTGGCAGTAGCAAGTCTCTTAATAACAGAACAATACACTCTGCTATGTTACAGAGATAATCTTCATTTTCAGGTTCTTCCTTTTTGACATAATTCTGTTCTTCCACAGGGGTGATGTGTCCCACAGGGTCTGGTGTTGCTTCACCTGAAATTTCACCATCTAAATTTAAAAGCATACAAAACACACCCAAGCTGGAAGTCAGTGATCTGAAGCTGTGTTGCCAGGATAAGCTTTAAATCCAGCATCATCATGACCAGGATAAGCAGTGACAATGGACTGTAAGTTCTTCTGACTTACAGATGTAGCCTTCATCCTCAGGTTCTTCCTTCTTTATTTGTTTATGTTGGTCCACATGGTTGGTAAGACACATAGAGCATGATGTTCCTCCATCTGTATCTGAGGTTTCAGGCTGTGCATCACTACAAGCCTAAGCAGAGTAATAATTAATCAGCACAGAAACTCAGGCTTTATGGAGTAGCAGATGATTATAGTTATTTTTTTTAAATGTCCAAAAAAGTGAAGAAAAAAAAAATTACACACTTTGCATTTATTTACAAGATGCCCCGAAGACACAACTCATGACTGGGAGAAGAACTGAAGCTACCAATAAGATGAAACAAAAACAAGGTCTTTTTTATTCACTTTCCATCAGAGTTTTCACTGAGGCTTGAACCCAGACCCTGAGTCTCATGTTATACAAACTGATCTAACCAGTCACTTCGTTTAGGAATTTAGAAGGTCATAATTGTTTAGACCTTAAACAATTAATTGTTTGGACTTTTTAACAAGATTGTTTAACGTGATTTTTGGAGGTGAGAAGATGCCTGAGGAATGGAGAAGGAGTGTGCTGGTACCGATCTTTAGGAATAAGGGAGATGTGCAGACCTGCAGTAACTACAGGGGAATAAAGTTGATCAGTCACACCATGAAGTTATGGAAAAGAGTAGTGGAAGCCAGGCTGAGAGAAGAGGTGACCATCTGTGAGCAACAGTATGGTTTCATGCTGAGGAAGAGTACTTTAGATGCATTATTTGCTTTGAGAATGTTGATAAACTATTATAGAGTATACAAATAGAGGTCAGATGGAGTTGCATTGTGTGTTTTTGGACTTAGAAAAAGCGTACGACAGGGTGCCGAGAGAGGAGTTGTGGTATTGTATGAGGAAGTCTGGTGTGTCAGAAGTATGTGAGTGTGGTGCACGACATGTTTGAGGACAGTGTGACAGCAGTGAAGTGTGCAGTAGGAGCGACAGACTGTCAAGGTGGGGGTGTAACAGTATCAATGGAGACAAAATGTCGAGTGAGATGTTGAGACACGTGTTGAAGATACACATTAGCAATCTAATGATCACGTGTCCACAAACTGGTGTGCATACAGTGTAGGTAGAAAGTGTTACCTGTGAGACAGCAGCAGCAGGAGTATGTGGAGCTTCTCTGCAGGAACATGGTTGGACCTCTGCTGACTCCATTAGAAGGTCATAAATGTTCTACAAAAGGAGCTTCAAATCACACATCAGGATGAAAATGTGAATGAATCATTACATGCTTTAATTAGATAAAATATCCTAATAGTATCTATTAAATAAAACTGTGGTAAAGTGTAAAATAAATCAGTAAATAAATCCAGTTTATAAAATACCCTGTGTTTACGGGTTAGCAGCTCCACCAGGGTTACTGAGACCCAATCCCAAATCTCTCCTCTTTCACTAGGTAGTGAACTACAAAGGTTGACTACACCACTCTATCTCTCCCTAATCTAGTGCACTTCGAATGGGAGGAAGGAGGGATTCGGGATTCAGCCACAAACTGTACAACATCTCAGCTGGTTGAATTTACCTCAGAGATTAAAGAGAAACGCAGTCAAATAAACAATAAAAAGCTTCTGTTTTAAATAAAAATGTTTTATGAAGGATGAAGACGATTATATCTGAACAAAAAAACTCTCAGAAATGGGGGAAAAGTCCTGCAGCTCCTCTTCATCTGTTGTGGTTTTAAAGTAGTTTATTGTAAAGCGCCACCTGCTGGAGGAGTCTGTTACTCACATAAAGTCATACACTGATCTGCTCATCACACGGAGGTTTTCATGTTTCTCAGCAGGGTTTGGTCATTTAGTCAAGTGTGGCACTTTAATGGTGGATTTGAGAAGATCTAAATAAAATTTTACTACAGAATCTGAACCACAGTCCTGTCAGATATGACTTACCGCATGACCCTGTTTAATAACGCAGAAGAAAATATCCTGTGACTCGTGGACAGACGTCTGGACCTCAATATTAGGTACTTGCGAGTCAAGGGCCAAGAAGTAAACAGTCACATCATTAAGTTTGCCATTGACACAACTGTGGTGCGTCTCAACAGCAAGAATTGCGAGTCAGCGTACAGAGATGAAGTACAGAGGTTAACAGACTCGTGCAAAGCCAAAAACCTGTCTCTAAACTTGAAAAAAACAAAAGAAATGGGTGTTGACTTCAGGAGAACAAGTAGTGATCACCCAACCTGTGCATCAACAGCTCCCCAGTGGAGATCATGGAGAATGCCAAATTCCTTAGTGTTCACCTGGTCCCTCAACACGAGCCCCATAACAAGAGAAGCCCAGCAGTGTCTTTACTTCTTGGATGCTGAAATAGTGGGAAGAGTATGTCACCTTAAAAGTGAATATGAAGCAATTCTAGATATAGACAGAATTTTTATACATTAATATAGTAATAAACAATAATATACCTGATACATGATAGACCCGTCGATCATGAACAGCATGAACTTCTTCAGCAGTTCGAGCTACAGGAGCTAAACTGTTGGATCGGACCACACGGACCAGCCTTCGCTCCAAACATGCATCGGACCACATGGACCAGCCTTCGCTCCCAACCAGCATCAATGAGCCTTGACAACCCATGACCCTGTCACTGGTTCATTACTGTTCCTTCCTTGGACCATCTGGACCACATACTGACCATTGCAGCCCAGTAACAGCACACAAGAGGTGCAGTTTTGAAGATCTGACCCAGTTGTCTAGCAGTCACAATTTGGCCCTAAATCCTTACACTTACCCATTTTTCCTGCTTCTAACATCAACTTTGAGGACAAAATGTTCATTTGCTGTATATCCCACCCACTAACAGGTGCCATGATTAAAAGATAATCAGGGCTAGGGTTAAGTGCAGCTTGTATAGCAGTATAGATTTGCTGCTCTCTGAAAATAAATCAACATACAGCCTTTATTGTTTAAATAGATGTTGCTATCGATTATTTTAATAGAGTATTCTACCGATTATTCCCACAAGTATTTGGATAAGAAGTACTTTTTCTTTATTAAAGCGCAATATTAAATATACATTAGGAAATAAGACGGGTCTCTAAAAAAGAACAAAAAACTTGTTTCCTTTTTAGGAAAATGTGAAACTTTTATTGCTGAAATTGCATACAAGAATATCTTTGAATAATAAACCCATTTAGTGCATTTAATTGCCATATTACATCAAAACGTAAATATAAATATATACATAAAAATCATGAATAACAAATTTGAGATTATTACAAAAAAAAGAAAAACACACTATAAAGTTAGTTTAATATCATGTGGTTCTACTGATTATAGCCCATTTTATTGAGCAAAAAGAACATAAAGGCTCAGTTTTGCTAGAAAACATATTTTGTAGAGGAGGGACATGGGGTATATCAGTAGGAGAATGCTGAGGATGGAGCCACCAGGAAGGAGGAAAAGAGGAAGGCTAAGGAGGAGGTTTATGGATGTGGTGAGGGAAGACATGCAGGTGGCTGGTTTGAAAGAGGCAAATGTAAAGGCCAGGGTAGTACGTAGATTGATGATCCGCCGTCGAGACCCCTAACAAGAAAAGCTGAAAGAAAAAGAAGATATATACAATAGGGCAAATGAGTATTTGATACACTGCTGATCTTTCAAGTTTTCCTACTTACAAAGAACGGAGAGATCTGTAACTTTCATTGTAGGTACACCTCAACTGTGAGAGACAGAATCTTAAAAAACAAATAAAAATAAAAAAACCAAAAAATCACATTGTATTATTTTTAAACAATTTATTTCCTTTTTCTTGCTAAAATAAGTATTTGTTACAATAGAAAAATATAACTTAATATTTGGTAGAGAAACCTTTGTTTAGAATTTCAGAGGTCAGACATTTTCTGTAGTTCTTGACCAGGTTTGCACACACTGCAGCAGGGATCTTGGCCTACTCCTCCATACAGGTCTTCTCCAGATCCTTCAGGTTTTAGGGCTGATGCTGGGAAACACAGAGTTTTAGCTCCCTCCATAGATTTTCTATTGGGTTCAGGTCTGGAGATTGGCTAGGTCACTCCAGGACCTTGAAATGCTTCTTACGGAGCCACTCCTTAGTTGCCCTGTCTGTGTGTTTGGGGTCATTGTCATGCTGGAAGGCCCAGCCACGACCCATCATCAATGCTCTTACTGAGGGATGAAGGTTGATGACCAAAATCTCACGAAGTACAGTGGAGTTTATACCAAAAAGTTCTATTTTGGTCTCATTTGACCACATGACCTTCCCACAAGCCTCCTCTGGATCATCCAGATGGTCTTTGGCATACTTCAGACGGGCCTGGACATGTGCTGGCTTTAGCAGGGGGACCTTGCGTGTGCTGCAGGATTTTAATCTGTGACAGTGCAGTGTGTTGCTAATGGTAACCATTGAGACTGTGGTCCAAGCTCTCTTCAGGTCATTGACCAGGTCCTCCCATGTAGTTCTAGGCTGATCACTTACCTTTCTCAGAATCATTGATACTCCACAAGGCGAGATTTTGCATGGAGTCCCAGTCCGAGGGAGTTTGACAGTCATCTTTAATTTCTTCCATTTTCTAATAATTGAGCCAACATTTGTTGCCTTTTACCCACCCTGTTTGCCTCTTGTCCTGTAGCCCATCCCAGCAATGTGCAGGTCTACAATTTTGCCCCCAGTGTCCTTGGACAGCTCTTTGGTGTCGCCCATAGTGGAGAGGTTGGAGTCTGATTGATTACGTGTGTGGACAAGTGTCTTTTATAAAGGCATTATTTGAGTTTAAACAGGTGCAATTCATACAGGTAATGAGTGGAGGATAGGAGCTTTTCTTAAAGACAAACTAATGGGTGTGTGAGAGACAGAATTCTTGCTGGTTGGTACGTGATCAAATACTTATTTCATGCAATAAAAAGGCAATTAATTATTTAAAAATTATACAATGTGATTTTCCAGATTCATTTTAGATTCTGTCTCTCAGAGTTGAGGTGTACCTACGATGAAAATTACAGATCTCTCAGTTCTTTATAAGTGGGAAAAATTGAAAAATCTGCAGTGTATCAAATAATCATTTGAACCACTGTATATACACATTTGTTAAATTTACAGGTTTAAAATTTTAGACTGCAACATTCACAGCTTCACATGTCATGATCCTAAATTCAAATAGTGTGAGGTGAATCTAAAGGTAGATTTATTGAATTAAACTCTTCCCACAAAAATCTTACCTCTTGCTGGTGTGTTGGTGCTGTTTGAGATTACTCTGTTGGGTGAAACTCTTCTGACAGTGGAGGCAGTGGAACCTGTATGAACACTTTGTTGAATCTGGAGATCACCTTTTTGAATTAAACAATTCCCACACTCTGAATTTACCTCAGGGATTAAAGAGAAACGCAGTCAAATAAACAATAAAAAGCTTCTGTTTTAAAATAAATTATTTATGAAGGATTTTTTGTCTGAAGATGATTATATCTAAACGAAAATCCAGGTTTGTGACAACATTAAATCTCCTCTTGATCTGTTCATCTGAGAGTTTAAGGTGGTGTTCACGGTAAAGCGCCACCTGCTGGAGGAGTCTGTTACTCACGTCACATCATACACTGATCTGCTCATTACACGGAGGTTTTCATGTTTCTTAACAGGGTTTGGTCATTTCAGTCAAGTGTGGAACTTTAATGGTGGTTCTGTGAAGATCTAAATCAAATAAACAGTCCCCAATGTTGCAGGTTAAATCTGAGGAAACCATAGAAATTGTCCAAACTCACAAGCTTGCAGTGCAACCTTACTCAAGAATCTGAACCCTTGTAATGTATGTACTATTGGGTATCATAGTTTGTGTAATAATCATCTAGTGGTGAATGTCTCCTGCTTGTAGTGAAAAAAGAAGAGGTTTAGAGCAGAAAATAAAAATTCTAATCAGCAAGCAGAAAAGACTGTCACAGTCATAGTACCATCTTCGACTTACGGTATTTTTGACTTACGATATATATATACACCCACACACATTCCAACAAGGCACAACATAATTCCACAGTCTAAAGTTATTTCAGATTATTATCTCTTTTAAAATCTGCCTTAGTCACTGCATTAGTACCTCACCACGTTACCGTGTTAAACACATTCATGTCAACTACAACAGTGAGTTTTATCAATAACCTTCCAGAGTATCGACATTAATTAGATATCCGTCTGATCCGACTGGAGCTCGACTGGGCCACTGAAAGTCTTAAATCAACTTCATTTCATTAATTTCCGCATCAAAATCATCAACCTGCATTCTCGATCCCTCGCCTACAAGTTTCTCCAAACAGATCATTCAAGAGGGAATTAAACCTGCTTTAAAAATAATAAAGAGTGTGTAAAGGACATTAGACAGTGGATGCTTGATAACTTCCTTCTGCTCAACTCAGATAAGATGGAAGTACTTTTACTACGACCACATGCATCTAGAAGTAAACTTTTTGATTCTGTAGCATTTCTGGATGGTGTTTCTGTCTCTGTGTGTACAGCAGTCAAAGACCTTGGTGTGATTATTGACCCGAGTCTTTCCTTTGAGTCTCGTGAATAATATCACCAGGATCTCCTTCTTTCACCTCAGAAATATTGCTAAAATTTGAAATATGATGTTGTTACAGGATGCAGAAAAACTAGTTAATGCTTTTGTAACATCTAGATTAGACTACTGTAACGCTTTACTGTCTGGGTGTTGGAGTAAGTGCAGAAATAAGCTTCACTTAGTTCAGAATGCAGCAGCAAGAGTCCTCACTATATCTAGAACATATGAGCACATCACCCGTTTTAATCATCTACACTGCTCCCAATTACATCTCACACTGATTATAAAATACTACTACTGAGGTATAAAGCACTTAACGCTCTCACGCCGCAGTATCTAAGTGAACTTCTGTACCAGTATGATCCTCCACGCCTACTTAGATCAAAAGGTGCAGGCTATTTGTTGGTACCTCAAATAATGAAGACTCCAGCAGGGGGCAGATGTTTCTCTTATAAAGCCCCACAGTTATGGAAAAGCTTCCAATCAGTGATCGGGACTCAGACACAGTCTCAGTGTTCAAGTCGAGGCTGAACACATTTATTTAGTGGAGTCTTTAGTCAGTAGGTGTTTGTGAGGTAAAGGAGCAGATCTGGAGGGATCATGGATATAGAGTGTTTGGTAAACTGGGATATTTGGATGCTATCATCTCCTCCTTCTTCCTTATGCATCTCAGGAAGTTTTTCCTTTCACCACAGTCATGACCAGTTTGCTCATAAATAAAAATGAATTGAACTGAACATTATGACCACCTGCCTACAGGGGCGATTTTTCGATTTTTTAAATGGGGTGGCACAGGGAGGCCCATGAGAAAAGTCATGTGCCCCAACACAAGTGTGACATAAAAATGACACTGCACAAGTGCCTGGACAACACATCTCTCTTTTTATAAATAAAATGCATTAAACAGACAATATTTGTTCTTAACTGCACTGCCAGTCATTGACGTGGTTTTATCTTGAAGAAACCTTGAATGTATTGCTGCTGTGCTTGACTTTGTATACAGGTGCATCTTAATAAATTAAAATATCATTAAAAAGTTGATTTATTTTAGTAATTAAATACAAAAAGTGAAACTCATTATATAGATTAATCACACACACTGATATATTTCAAGTGTTTATTTCTATTAATTAATCTAAAAATGTAAATACTTCATAAGACCAATCATAAAAACATTTTGAGTGAATTGTTGGCCTTCTGGAAAGTTTGTTCATTTACTGTATCTGTACTCAATACTTGGTCAGGTCTCCTTTTGCTTTAATTACTGCCTGAATTGGGCGTGGCATGGAGGTGATCAGTCTGTGGCACTGCTGAGGTGGTATGGAAGCCCAGGGTTCTTTAACAGTGGCCTTTAGCTCAGTTGCATTTTTTTGGTTTCTTGGTTTTCATTTTTCTCTTTACAATACGCCAGAGATTCTCTATGGCAGGGGTGGGCAATTAATTTTAAGAAGGGGCCACATGAGAAACCTGAATTGTGTCAGAGGGCCACACCAACGATAATATTTTAGGGATGCACCGAAATGAAAATTCTTGGCCGAAACCAAAAACCAAAAATGAGGAAACCAAGGCCAAAACCGAAAACCAAAACACCGAAAGAAAATATTACGTAAATTATTAGAACCATTGCATTTATTGCTATGAGTGTGTACTCACCTCACTAAAATCAATGCATTGTAATTCAAAGAATACATCAATTACCAAAGTGTTTTATTTATAATTTTAAATTATTGTTATTTATTTGTTACCATTCATAGTATTGACAGACAGACAGCGGTCAATTAGCAGCGGGTCTGTTAAAGGAAAATAATTGACCGCCGAACGTTTGGAAGCCCATTCAAGTGAATGGAACGTTCTAATCTACAGCATTAAGAAAAGCCGTGTAATAAATATTATTATATTATAATTATTATTTTTTTCGGGATCCACGGGGAAGGTTTTAAAGATCAACCCGTCGATCCACTGGTGAACACAGATCTAAGGCAATGAATTCCATAATTTTTTGTGTTATGACTTTTGCCTTGGCACCAAGGCATAGCACTTTCCTGCCTTTTCAAAAACGTCCTCTACAGACGGAGTGCGCATGCTCGGATTGACTTTACTTTTCTGCACCGCGTTCTTCTCATATTTAGAATGGCAATCGGGATGTTTGGATTTCAGGTGATAAATTCATCCCGACTTGGAGAAACTCTTTGCAGATACACCCCCTCTTGAAATTTCAGCATTGCATGTTTTGCAAATCGCTCTCCGCACACCGCAGACATGTTGCTCTTATCCAGATAACCGTGTGCTGCTGCGCTTTTTTATTGCGTCATTACAATTGTGTTTCTGCCATGTTGTTTCGGTGATTTAGGTATTTCGGCCGAAAATTTTTGGTGGCCGAATTTTCGGTGCATCCCTGTAATTTATGATTGGCCTCACGCAGGCCGGACAAGGACGTACAAAGGGCCGGATGTGGCCTGCGGGCCGTAGTTTGCCCAGGTCTGCTCTATGGGGTTCAGGTCTGGTGAGTTTGCTGGCCAGTCAAGCACACCAAAACCATGGTCATTTTACCAACTTTTGGTGCTTTTGGCAGTGTGGGCAGGTGCCAAATCCTGCTGGAAAATTAAAATAGCATCTCCATAAAGTTGGTCAGCAGAGGGAAGCATGAAGTGCTCTAAAACTTCCTGGTGGACGGCTGTGCTGAGCTTGGACTTGATAAAACACAGTGGACCAACACCCGCAGATCACATGACTCCCCAAACCACCACTGACTGTGCAAACTTTACACTGGACCTCAAGCAGCTTGGATTCTGTGCCTCTTCTCTTCTTCTTCCAGACTCTGGGACCCTGATTTCCACATGAAATGCTAAATTTTCTTTCCTTTTATCTGAAAAGACGACTTTGACCCACTAAGCAACAGTCCAGTCCTTTTTGTCCTTTGCCCAGGTGAGACACCTCTGATGTTGTCTCTGGTTCAGGAGGGTTTGACACAAGGAATGAGTCAGTTGTAGCCCATGGATACGTCTGTGTGTGGAGGCTCATGAAGCACTGACTTCAGCTGCAGTCCACTCTTTGTGATTCTCCACAAATTATTGAATAGGCTTCGTTTCACCTTTTTCCTACCACATGTTTTCCTTTCATTCAACTTTCCATTAATGTGCTTGGACACAGCAGTCTGTGAACTGCAGCTTCTTTAGCTATGAGCTTTTGTGTCTCACCCTCCATGTGCAGGGGGTCAATGATCGGGGGGGGGGGGGGGGGGGGGTTTTCAACTGTCAACTGAATTTTGGGTTTTCATTAGCTGTAAGTGAAAATCATCAAAATTAAAATAAACACTTGAAATATATCAGTGTGTGTGTGATGAATCTATATAATATACCAGTTTCACTTTTTTGTATTGAATTACTAAAATAAATCAACTTTTTAATGATATTCTAATTTATTGAGATGCACCTGTATGTGTGTATATTACATATATATTTGTTTCATTTGATAGGTTTCAGATTATAGACTTGAAAACTCTGTTTCAAATGACCTGGTGAGTTGAAATAGATTTATTCAATAAAACTCTTCCCACACTCTGAAAGGTGATTCTCTCCTGTATGAACGCGTTGGTGCTGTTCGAGATTACTCCTCTGGGCGAAACTCTTCTCACAGTGAAAGCAGTGATACGGTTTCTCTCCAGTGTGAATGCGTTGATGAATCTGAAGATCACTTTGCTGAATAAAACTCTTCCCACACTCTGAACAGTGATAGGGCTTTTCTCCTGTGTGAATGCGTTGGTGTCGTTGGAGACTGCTGTGACGGGCAAAAGTCATTCCACACTGTGAGCACTGATGAGGCTTTTCTTTTGTGTGAGTGACCTGGTGCAATTTGAAATTTGTCTGGCAATTAAAACTCTTCCCACACTGTGAGCACTGATACGGCTTCTCTACTACGTGAACACGCTGGTGTCGTTTGAGACTACTGCGATGGCCAAAACTTTTTCCACACTCTGAACAGTGATATGACTTCTCTCCTGTGTGAACGCGTTGGTGGTGTTTGAGACTACTGGAATGGCCAAAACTCTTCCCACAGTCTGAACAGTGATATGACTTCTCTCCTGTGTGAACTCGCTGGTGAGTCCGGAGGTGACTTTTTCGCTTAAAACTCTTCCCACACTCTGAACAGTGATGGCGTTTCTCTCCTGTGTGAATGCGCTGGTGTCTTCTGAGATTCTTCTGGCCAGTAAAACTCTTCTCACAATGCAAGCACTGGTAGACATCTTGCTCAATATTGGGGCTTCTTGATGGCACAACACTCTGATACATCGTCTCTCCTGAATTTATAAGTCTCTCATATTCCTTGGAGTGGCAACTTGTGATGTGCTTGTGGAGGCACTGTTGAGATGTATAAGAAAGTGAACACCAGAAGCAGGTAAAGACTGGTAGCTGGACATCGTCTTTTTCTGGAGGAGAAAAATAAAAGTATTACAATGGAGGGTGTTTGAATTTCTAAGCACTTTAAATTAAAAGATCGAACATCCAGCACAGATCTAATGCCTTCTTTTCATCTGTGCTGGATGTTCGATCTTGTAATTTAAAGCCAAATTCCTTGTAAGCAAAGACACAGAAGAACATTTCTTTGCCAGCTGAGAAAAGCACAATATGCCAAAGGAGCTCCTGTGACCAATTCTACAGGGCTACCATTAAGTCCATACTATTCAGTCACCAAACAAACACGTGCAGACTTGAACGTGTATTAACAAAGACAAAGGCACATCATTGGTACCAACTGGCCTTCCAATGCTTCAAGTTACCTATAATTCAGCACCCCTGGAGCACACAGAAATAAGGGCCTTTCTCAGAGGCCCCAGGAGTGGCAGCCTGGAGTTACTGGGGCTTGAACCCCTGACCCTTCAATCAGTAACCCAGAGCCTTAACTATGAGCAACCACCTCACTTATAAAGTTTGCTGACAACACAAGATGATGAGAAGGCCTACTGGGAGGTGGAAGATAAATCAGCTAATCCATCAATTTGTGTGCTGAAGATGTGGACCAAAGGTTCAAGCAGATAAAACATTCGCCTCACTTTTCTTTACAATGAGATATAAAGAAATACAAAGTATAGAAGTGTAACAGTGTCACTGATACTTAACCCCACTCTGTTTTTGTACAGGGAAAGTCTTCATCTTCAGACTCTTCTTTTTTTACAAGCTTGATATGAAATCCTCTCAGTTGGTCTACGGTGTCCACAGAGCCTGATGTTTCTCCACCTGAAATTCCACCAAGTACATTTAAAGTCAAGTAAACCTCTGAAGAACAAAAAGAGGAATGCACCATACTGTCTTACAGAGATAGTCTTCATTTTCAGGTTCTTCCTTTTTGACATAATTCTGTTCTTCCACAGGGGTGATGTGTCCCACAGGGTCTGGTGTTGCGTCACCTGAAATTTCACCATCTAAATTTAAAATCATACAAAACACACCCAAGCTGGAAGTCAGTGATCTGAAGCTGTGTTGCCAGGATGAGCTTTAAATCCAGCATCAACATGACCAGGATAAGCAGTGACAATGGACTGTAAGTTCTTCTGACTTACATATGTAGCCTTCATCCTCAGGTTCTTCCTTCTTTATTTGTTTATGTTGGTCCACATGGTTGATGAGACACACAGAGCATGATGTTCCTCCATCTGTATCTGCAGAGGTTTCAGGCTGTGCATCACTACAAGCCTAAGCAGAGTAATAAGTAATCAGCACAGAAAATCTAGGCTTGATTCTGGTTATTGTGTCTGAGGAAATCTCAAAAGTGATTTTTATGGGATCCTTCCATTGTAATAGCAGTTACATGCTGATGCTACACTCAGGCTTTATGGAGTAGCAGATGGTTATGGTTAGTTTTAAAATGTCCAAAGAAGTGGAAAAAAAGGACACTTTGCATTTATTTATAAGATTCCCTGAAGACACAACTCATGACTGGAAGATGAACTGAAGCTACCAAGAAGATGAAACAAAAACAAGGTCTTTTTATTCACTTTTATTGTCAGCATTCAATATTTCATCACACTGATCACTACAACACATCGATATTCATCATTACTGTAAGAGAACGTCCCATGACTTTTCACGTGGACGTTGAGTCACTGAATGAATCTCCACAAAATCGAGTAAAACATCTTCCCAGAAGTGTGGAGTTCATTATCAGAGTGAATGGAGACTAAATGTGGAATGAGATGTTGAAGATACACATTAGCAATCTAATGATCACATGTCCACAAACTGGTGTGCATACAGTGTAGGTAGAAAGTGTTACCTGTGAGACAGCAGCAGCAGGAGTATGTGGAGCTTCTCTGCAGGAACATGGTTGGACCTCTGCTGACTCCATTAGAAGGGCATAAATGTTCTACAAAAGGAGCTTTAAATCACACATCAAGATGAAAATGTGAATGAATCATTACATGCTTTAATTAGATAAAATATCCTAATAGTATCTATTAAATAAAACTGTAGTAAAGTGTAAAATAAATCAGTAAATAAATCCAGTTTATAAAATACCCTGTGTTTACGGGTTAGCAGCTCCACCAGGGTTACTGAGACCCAATCCCAAATCTCTCCTCTTTCACTAGGTAGTGAACTACACAGGGTGACTACACCACTCTATCTCTCCCTAATCTAGTGCACTTCGAAGGGAGGAAGCAGGGATTCGGGATTCAGCCACAAACTGTACAACATCTCAGCTGGATGAATTTACCTCAGGGATTAAAGAGAAACGCAGTCAAATAAACAATAAAAAGCTTCTGTTTTAAATAAACATAATTTATGAAGATTTTATTCCGACTGAAGATGAATATATCTAAAAGAAAATCCTCTCAGAAATGGGGGCAAAAGCCCTGCAGCTCCTCTTCATCTGTTGTGGGTTTAAGGCTGTGTTCACGGTTAAGCGCCACCTGCTGTTGGAGTCTGTTACTCACATCAAGGTTTTCATGTTTCTCAGCAGTGTTTGGTCATTTCAGTCAAGTGTTGAACTTTAATGGTGGTTTTGAGAAGGTCTAAATACAATAACCTGTCCCCATTGTTACAAGTGAAAGCTGAGGAAACAATAGAAATTGTCTAAAATCACAAGCTGCAGTGCAACCTTACTCAGGAATCTGAACCACAGTCCTGTCAGATATGACTTACTGCATGACCCTGTTCAAATACACTGAAGAAAATGTCCTGTGACTCGTGGACAGATGTCTGGACATTTGGCCTCAGTGTTTGTGATTTCTTTTGTCTTCACCTGTCCCTTTACACTACAGGTGCTATAATGAATATATGGATTCTACTTATGCAGGAAATTGTTTGCTAAATGACCTCCTAAGCAGTGGTGGATCCAGTACATTGTTACGTATTTTTCGGAGTCTAGGGTAGGAAAGTAACATATGGTGTTACATGAAAAATAGAACAGACTACATACAACAAAACAAAAGAATGCAACAAACAGCCAGTGACAATGAACTTGAAATAGCGAATCATGGACGTGGACTCAGTAACTGCCAAAACACAGAACAAAACAACTTCCTTACCTATGTTCATCCTCACCTGTCCAAAATACTGCGAGTGGCACTTGCCTGTAATCATCACATTACAGTGGCACTTTCTCCTTTATACTTAAGTAAATCAAGCAAACCTGCAGTTTTTCTCTGATAGACCAGAGGCCTGTTATCTCTGCAACCAAAAGAACCATTTTAATCTCTCCCACCAAATCAAATTAGCTTAGAGCCGCAAAACAGAACTTTAAATGAATAGAAAACTATTTGTTGTTTAAAGCAGATGTAATGTAGCTGCTTAGTTGCACTTGCTAGGTAGCAAGAGTGCTGGCAGGGTGGAGGTGGAGAAGAGTGATGGCAGGAGTGATTTGTGATAGAAGAGTATCTGTGAGAGTGAAAGGGAAAGTTTATAGGACTGTGGTGAGACCTGAGATATTGTATGGATTAGAGACAGAGGCATTGAGTAAAAGACAGGAGGTGGAGTTGGAGGTAGCAGAGCTGAAGATGTTGAGATGTTCGTTGGGAGTGACGACGATGGACAGGATTAGAAATGAGTTTATTAGAGGGACAGCGCATGTAGGACGTTTTGGAGGTGAGATTGAGATGGTTTGGACATGTGCAGTATATCGGTAGAAGAATGCTGAGGATGGAGCCACGAGGAAGGAGAAAAAGAGGAGGTTTATGGATAGGGGACAGGGGGTATGGAGACGGAAGATCTGCTGGGGAGACCCCTTACAGGAGCAGCCGAAAGAAAAAAACAAAGAATATATTTTTGTCCCTGGCAAGATGTAGAAATGCCGCATGGCGATAGGAGAGTGGTGTCACACTGCTGACTTTATACTTTCACGTTCACCAGTGAACTCTTGTTTTGGCTTTTCTTGAAATTTAAATTAAGAATCACTTTGGAAGGTTTTGTCAACATTAAATCTCAGTTCCTGTTCATTTCACAATAAAGAACCCCGCGCTTGATGCCTCATTATTTTCACGGAAAAAAAAAAGGCATAGTTCTAATTTTCTGAACAATTTTACTTTTAGTTTAATCTGAGAATAGATGCTCTGATATTTTAATAAACGATCCTTTTATATATAATACATCTGTAAAAGACTTTCTCCGTGTTATTAACCCCTGATTTGCCACAAAACTAGAACTGTTGTGGAGTTTGGAGACTTTATTCACTGTATAAAGTTAAATCTGCTCTGCTCAGCTTTCTGCAGCACTAAAATAGCTCTTTTGTGTTCCTCTCTAGCTGGGTAGTGCTCAGCAAATGCTATGTTCTTTGTTTTTTAGAAATGTCAGTCAACGTTTGACTTGATTTGTTGTTGCCCAATTTTTCACCAAATATCAAACCTGCCAGCAGAGCCGTTATAATATAATATATTAAGTGTAATATAGTTTATCTTCTGCATACTTCAATTCAGGCAGTTTTGCAATTATTATTTTTTTTAGAAGGTTGCAAATTATTTGTATGGTGTGGGTGTGAAGCATTGTGGTGGGAGACTGGAGCCATGGGGTGACGAGAATTATCATCATGGCAAAACTGCCTTAATTCAAGCATGTAAACATAAATTATATATCAAACTTTAGCAGAAAAACAGATCATTTAAATGGGCGAGTGCATGGGCACCACCCCAGCTGGACATGCCCTAGGTGACCGCCTTGTTAGCCTTTGATTAGGAACCTCAAGACCAGGTAGATGCAAGTCAAGGGCAAAAAAGTAGTGATAGTAGTGTCGGTTACCTCAAACAATAAAATGAGGGTTGTTCCCTTTAAAACACTGTTCACTGTGTAACAAAAAACAGAAGAAAAATAAATAAATACAAAACCTGTTTAAAAAAACATTTATTTACGTGTCAATTTGTCCAGGTTGCAGGGAGACACAGCAGGGGGCTGAAATGAGGCATGTTGCTCCAGAGCCGTCGTTGTAAATCCTTGTGATGGACCATCATACCATTGCCAACATACCACTGTCCAAATATTCAGTGTGCCCTACATTATATTAAAAAACTTGTAATATATGAAATTGGAAATTTGCTGCTGAAGAAAGTTGTTTGAGTGAGAAAGCTCAGAAGGATAAGGCAGACTTCTGATTGGAAACATGTGAGAACAAATCACAGCAATAAGGCCCTTAACCTTCACCTGCTCAGTTTTTTTTTTTTTTTTTTTTTTTTTTTACACCCACCAGAAATAACATTATGAGCACCTGCCAAATATTGTGTTGGTCCCTCGTTTTCTGCTCAAACACTCCAGACCCGTCAAGCATCAACAGCATGAACTTCTTCAGCAATTTAAAGCTACAGGAGCTCTCGTCTGTTGGATCGGACCACACGGGCCAGCCTTTGCTTCCAACATGCATCAATAAACCACGGCCGGCCACAACCCTGCCGCCGGTTCACCACTGTTCCTTTCTTGGAGCCTTTTTGATAGATACTGACCACTGTCAATTGTCAAACTCTCTCAAATCCTTACATTTGCCCATTTTTCCTGCTTCGAACTTGAAATTTGAGGAAAAATGTTCACTTGCTGCTTTTATCCACCTGTTAACAGGTGTCACTTCACCACTCAATGTTATTAATGATGTTATGCCTGATCTGTGTGTGTGTGTGTGTGTGTGTACAGTAGTGTGAAAATCTGATCTCCAGTGTAAATGACCTGGTGAGTCTGGAGATAGATTTATTGAATAAAACTCTTCCCACAATCTAAAAGATGATTCTCCCCTTTATGAACACGTTGGTGTCGTTTGAGATTACTCCGCTGGGCGAAACTCTTCTCACAGTGGACGCAGTGATACGGTTTCTCTCCTGTATGAATGCGTTGGTGAATCTGGAGATCACTTTGATGAAAAAAACTCTTCCCACACTCTGAACAGTGATGGGGCTTTACTCTTGTGTGAATGCGTTGGTGAATCTGGAGATCACTTTGATGAATAAAACTCTTCCCACATTCTGAACAGTGATGGGGCTTCTCTCCTGTGTGAATGCGTTGGTGTCGTTTAAGATTACTCCGCTGGGCGAAACTCTTCTCACAGTGGAAGCAGTGATACGGTTTCTCTCCTGTGTGAATGCGTTGGTGCTGTTCGAGATTACTCCTCTGAGCGAAACTCTTCTCACAGTGGAAACAGTGATAGGGTTTCTCTCCTGTGTGAATGCGCTGGTGAGTCTGGAGATCACTTTGATGAATAAAACTCTTCCCACATTCTGAACAGTGATGAGGCTTTACTCCTGTGTGAATGCGTTGGTGAATCTGGAGATAACTTTGCTGCATAAAACTTTTCCCACACTCTGAACACTGATAGCGTCTCTCTCCTGTGTGAACACGTTGGTGTCGTTGGAGACTGCTGTCATGGGCAAAAGTTTTCCCACACTGTGAGCACTGATAAGGTTTTTCTCCAGTGTGAGTGACCTGGTGCATTTTTAAATTTCTCTGGCAATCAAAACCCTTCCCACACTGTGAGCACTGAAACAGCTTATCTACTACGTGAACTTGTTTGTGCCGTTTGAAAATATTGTGTTGGCCAAAAGATTTTCCACAGTCTGTGCAGTGATATGGTTTCTCTCCAGTGTGAATGCGTTGGTGAGCCTTAAGATGGCTTTTCCGAATAAAACTCTTCCCACACTCTGAACAGTGAAAGGGCTTTTCTCCTGTGTGAATGTGTTGGTGTTGTCGGAGACTGCTGTGATATACAAAAGTTTTCTCACACTGTGAGCAGTGATGAGGCTTTTCTCCAGTGTGAGTAACCTGGTGAGCCTGGAGCTCTCTTTGATGATTAAAACTCTTCCCACACTCTAAACAGTGATAGGGCTTGTCTCCTGTGTGATTGCGTTGGTGTTGTCGGAGACTGCTGTGATATACAAAAGTTTTCCCACACTGTGAGCAGTGATGAGGCTTTTCTCCAGTGTGAGTAAATCGGTGAGCTTGGAGCTCTCTTTGATGAATAAAACTCTTCCCACACTCTGAACAGTGATAGGGCCTCTCTCCTGTGTGAATGCGTTGGTGTTGTTTAAGAATACTTTGTTGGACAAAACATTTTCCACACTGTGAGCACTGATACGGCTTCTCTCCTGTGTGAATGCGCTGGTGAGTCTGGAGCTGACTTTTTCGCTTAAATTTCTTTCCACACTCTGAGCAGTGATGGAGTTTCTTTAGTGAGTGAAGGCGTTGGTGGTATTTCAGATTACTGGGATGGCCAAAGGTTTTCCCACAGTCTGAACAGTGATGGCTTTTCTCTCCAGTATGAATGCGCTGGTGTATGATGAGATTCTTCTGGCCAGTAAAACTCTTCTCACAATGTGAGCACTGGTAGATATCTTGCTCAATATTGGGGCTTCTTGATGGCACAACATTTTGATATATTGTCTCTCCTGAATTTATCAGTGTCTCATATTCCTTGGAGTGGCAACTTGTGATGTGCTTGTGGAGGCACTGTTGAGATGTATAAGAAAGTGAACACCAGAAGCAGGAGAAGACTGGTAGCTGGGCATTGTCTTTTTCTGGAGGAGTGAAATAAAAGGTATTACAATGGAGGGTCTATGCACTCTAAATTACAAGATCAAACATCAAGCACAGATGAAAAGAAGGCATTAAAGCAGAAAACAGAAAAAAACAGGTGGCAAATGGTCCCATTCACTCCTAGCATTAACATGCGTCGTGCCTAATCAGATTATAAATGGTGAAGGCCAGGTACAGGATCAAATTATTAAATAAAATTGAGAATAGAAACACATTGACAAAATAGGTCAGAACAGATAAAATACTATTTGAGAAGCTGAAACACATTCTCCAAAAGTCCTGCAACTCTTTACCAAAGACAAAAGCACCATGGAGCACCTCATGTCTATGGGAACCCATGCGTGAATCCTCTCTGAACCTCCTTCACCAAAGATTCTGCCAGTTCTTTAAGCCAACCCCAACAACCTTTATCTCCTGAGACCTCAGGGGTGTATGCTCACCTCTCTGCTCTTCTCCTTTTACACGAATAACTTTTGTTGAGCAATGGTTCAAGATCCAAAAAAGCTGTTGACCACTCAGTCTCTGGTCTCATGCAGGACAATAATGTGTGGACCAAGTCTCCCTCTAGTGCAATCGAAAACCACCTGCAGTTTAACAACAGCAAGACAGTGGAGAATGGACATTAAAAAAGAAAGTGGTTCTCTGCCTGCACTAATGATCCAAGCTTGCACTGTGTTCGGCACTGGTTCTTTCAAATTCCTTGTGGACAAGGCCTCAAAAGGTCATTTATTTGCCAGCTGAGAAAAGCACAATATGCCAAAGAGGCTCCTGTGCCAATTCTACAGGGCTACCATCAAGTCCATACTATACAGTCACCAACCAGACAAGTGCAGACTTAAATGTGTATTAACGAAGACAAAGGCACATCATTGGTACCAACCAGCCTTCCAAGTTACCTATACTTCAGCACCCATGGAGCACACAGGAATGAGGGCCTTTCTCAGGGGCCCCATAAAAGGCAGCCTGGAGTTACCGGGGCTCACCAAACAGACTTCCACTAACCAGGGCACATCATCAGTACCAACCTGCCTTCCAATGCTCCAAGCCCTAACAGCAATGGCTATAATGTGGGGCTCACCACTGAGAACATCAGTGAGTACAAGTCTGCATTCCACAACCCCTGCAAAGCAGTAAAGTAGGTGAAGGAAACTTGAGTCTCAGATCCTGACACTCAGGACTTACTGAAATTTCCATGACTCCAAGCAGAATGGATGAGCAAACATCCTCAGCATTGGAAGCCCCCCTGGGATTGTGCCCTCAGCCCCCTGCTGTACTCACCACCATTGGGGTCAGAGTGCATGGTCCGCTATAATTCAGCACCCCTGGAGCACACAGGAATAAGGGCCTTTCTCAGGGGCCCCCAAGAGTGGCAGCCTGGAGTAACCAGGGCTTGGACCCCTGAACTTCCAATCAGTAACCCAGAGCCTTAACTACTGATCAACCACCTCCCTTATCAAGTTTGCTGACAACACAAGATGATGAGAAGGCCTACTTGGAGGTGGAAGATAAATCAGCTAGTCCATCAATTTGTGTGCTGAAGATAAAACATTCGCCTCACTTTTCTTTACAATGAGATATAAAGAAATACAAAGTATAGAAGTGTAACAGTGTCACTGATACTTAACCCCACTCTGTTTTTGTACAGGGAAAGTCTTCATCTTCAGACTCTTCTTTTTTTACAAGCTTGATATGAACTCCTCTCAGTTGGTCTACGGTGTCCACAGAGCCTGATGTTTCTCCACCTGAAATTCCACCAAGTACATTTAAAGTCAAGTAAACCTCTGAAGAACAGAAAGAGGAATGCACTATACTGTCTTACAGAGATAGTCTTCATTTTTAGGTTCTTCCTTTTTGGCATAATTATGTTCTTTCACAGGGGTGATGTGTCCCACAGGGTTTGGTGTTGCTTCACCTGAAATTTCACCATCTAAATATAAAATCATACAAAACACACCAAAGCTGGAAGTCAGAGATTTGAAGCCGTGTTGCCAGGATAAGCTTTGAATCCACCATCATCATGACCAGGATAAGCAGTGACAATGGACTGTATGTCCTTCTGACTTACAGATGTAGCCTTCATCCTCAGGTTCTTCCTTCTTTATTTGTTTATGTTGGTCCACGTGGTTGATGAGACACATAGAGCATGATGTTCCTCCATCTGTATCTGCAGAGGTTTCAGGCTGTGCATCACTACAAGCCTAGGCAGAGTAATAAGTAATCAGCACAGAAAATCTAGGCTTGATTCTGGTTATTGTGTCTGAGGAAATCTCAAAAGTGATTTTTATGGGATCCTTCCATTGTAATAGCAGTTACATGCTGATGCTACACACAGGCTTTATGGAGTAGCAGATGGTTATGGTTATTTTTAAAATGTCCAAAAAAGTAAACAATGACACTTTGCATTTATTTATGATTCCCTGAAGACACAACTCATGACTGGAAGAAGAACTAAAGCTACCAAGAAGATGAAACAAAAACAAGGTCTTTTTATTCACTTTTATTTTCAGCATTCAATATTTCATCACACTGATCACTACAACACATCGATATTCATCATTACATCATCATAAGAGAACGTCCATCCGAGTTTTCACTGAGGCTTGAACCCAGTGAACAAAGCCAGCTCCAAGAAGATCTGCTTTCCATGGGTTGGAGTGGAAGATCTCCTGCTATAGAGCTCCAACCATATTGAACACCTTTGGGATGAACGTGAACACTGACTGCCCCCCAGGAACCTTCTCACCTACCTGACTTTACTAACACCCTTGTAGCTGAATGAATCTCCACAAAATCGAGTAAAACATCTTCCCAGAAGTGTGGAGTTCATTATCAGAGTGAATGGAGACTAAATGTGGAATGAGATGTTGAAGATACACATTAGCAATCTAATGATCACATGTCCACAAACTGGTGTGCATACAGTGTAGGTAGAAAGTGTTACCTGTGAGACAGCAGCAGCAGGAGTATGTGGAGCTTCTCTGCAGGAACATGGTTGGACCTCTGCTGACTCCATTAGAAGGTCATAAAGGTTCTACAAAAGGAGCTTTAAATCACACATCAGGATGGAAATGTGAATGAATCACCACATGTTTTAATTAGATAAAATATCCTAATAGTATCTATTAAATAAAACTGTAGTAAAGTGTAAAATAAATCAGTAAATAAATCCAGTTTATAAAATACCCTGTGTTTACGGGTTAGCAGCTCCACCAGGGTTACTGAGACCCAATCCCAAATCTCTCTTCTTCCACTAGGTAGTGAACTACACAGGGTGACTACACCACTCTATCTCTCCCTAATCTAGTGCACTTCGAAGGGAACAGGAAAACATTCAGGATTCAGCCTCTAACTGTTAGCAGAACAGCTCAGCTGGTTGAATTTACCTCAGGGATTAAAGAGAAACGCAGTCAAATAAACACAATAAAAACCTTCTGGTTTTATATGAATATGTTTTATGAAGGATTTTTCGGCTGAAGATGATTATATCTAAAAGAAAAACCTTGAGAAATGGGGGGAAAGTCCTGCAGCTCCTCTTCATCTGTTGTGGTTTTAAGGTAGTGTTCATTGTAAAGCGCCACCTGCTGGAGGAGTCTGTTACTCACATAAAGTCATACACTGATCTGCTCATCACACGGAGGTTTTCATGTTTCTCAGCAGGGTTTGGTCATTTCAGTCAAGTGTGGAACTTTAATAGTGGCTTTTAGAAGATCTAAATAAAAATTTACTACAGAATCTGAACCACAGTCCTGTCAGATATGACTTACCGCATGACCCTGTTTAATAACGCTGAAGAAAATATCCTGTGACTCGTGGACAGACGTCTGGACATTTAGCCTCAGTGTTTGTGAATTATTTGGTCTTCACCTGTACCTTTACACTACAGGTCTATAATAAATATATGGATTCTACTTGTGCAGGAAATTGATTGCTGAATGACCTCCTAAGCAGTGGTGGATGAAGTACATGAAGCAGAAACTTGAGCTAAAGTAGAGATTCACTCAGTAAATTATGACTCCAGTAAAATTGCTCCTATAAAACTTTGACTTTAGTAAAAGTATAAAAGTATTTGCCTTCACATAATTTAAGTAGGCAATGTACTTTGATTTGTTATAGATATAATGTTTCTATTATCATTTTGGTGTTGTGGTGAGTTCGAGTCAGGAGTTCCTTCCACTATTTATTCCTCTCTAAATGCTTTCTCTTGAACTGACACTGAACTGTATATTGGTGATAAGTAGATACCACTAACAGGCAATGGCAGTTCTAGCTTGAATCACGCCCTTGGTGAACCACACCATGAACCAAGGTCAAGTTTATTTCTATAGCGCTTTTCACAACAGATATTGTCTCAAAGCAGCTTTACAGAACATAAGATTTAAAGTCAATGATGTGTATTTATCCCTTATGAGCAGCCTGGGGTGACCATAGCAAAGAAAAACTCCCTTAGATGTTATGAGGAAGGAGCCTTGAGAGGAACCAGACTCAAAAGGGGAACCCATCCTCATTTTTTTTATATCAAGAGTGTGATTATAAATCATTTAAACATTCAAAGAGGTTCAATGTCCAAACTGTACAGAAAGTACACTCACAATCACACTGGATGTGTGGCAGTGGGATTCAAATGCCGCTACCACACATCCAGGTGCATGTCTAAAGGGGGGGGCACGGGGTGGCACCGGCCTTCCCCAAATATGCTGTGCCCCCTCAACAGTGCAGACTGATCAGATTATAACATATGCGGTGCATTAGCAATTCGGGTGCATTTAAAATTTTCCACGCTGATGTCAAACCATATATCAGCAGCGTAGTGCCACTTGAAGTAGAACACACCTACTAACTCTCTGTTGTCTGTAAATCTATGATGGCATTGGATTAAAGTGCTGTCAATTTCGTAGGCTGCAGACTACGTCTTTGCTTTGCAAGTAATTCTAAATATATGTCTATAAGTATAACTGTACGTGTGTGTGTGTGTGTGTGTGTATATATATATATATATATATATATTTTCTCTTCATATCGTAGCGTTTCTCTTGGCTGCACTGCTTCCAGTACGTGTATGTTTAATTTTTTGTCCAATCAGATTTCAGCCTGCCATGTCAATCTAATCTGCTCAGGGCCTTTAAAGTCAGTACTGCTGGCCTTTCAGTCTCTATTAGCAATGTGTATGTTTCTTTAACCAATCAGATTTCAGATTCTCCTCACAGGGCAGCTCGCTGGCCCAGAATAGCGTCCGCATTTTTCTGTCCTCTGATTGGTTGGTCAGAGGGAAACTGTTATAGAAAAGTTCGACTGGTAAAACACGTGTGTAGCTCTGCACACACTAATACATCTGAGTTACACTTTTTTATGCCTACGGAGGAAAATAAATTAATTTGGTCTCAGACACTTAAAAATCCATTTTGAAGAAAAGCGAGACATGGTGAGGAGGTCAGTAAACCCTGAAGCTAGCTAGCGTGTCTCAGCCCGGGAAAGGGTTTGATCTCCACTTCCAGACCAGTGAATACGAGCGGACCACTGGATTACAGCCTCTGGGGGGCGCTGCACATTAAAGTCTGCATCTCTGGTGCGTAGGTAAACTTTTTTATGTTTTTGTCATGTTATTAGACAAATATTGATTGTGAACTGCTCCAGATGTTGAAGGTGCACAGTTGTGGTTGTAGTGTAGAGGTTTGGAGTCTTAACTGGGTTTGTTGTTTTAGTAAAATGGTTTTTACCCTCCATATGTAAAATGTCTCTCTGTAAGGCACGTGTTATAATATTGCAGTTTTGTATCGTATTGATGGTATCTATAATTGCGACGAGATAGTGGTGGATTAAGAGGTGGATTAAGAGGTTAAGTCAGGTAAATCCCCACTGAAGGCCCAGGTACCAAATACACAGCCCGCCACTGGGTCTTATGAAGTATTTAAATTTTTTGAGATAGTGAATTGGTGGGTTTTTGTTAAATGTGAGCCAAAATCATCACAATTAAAAGAAACAAAAGACTTAAACTACTTCAGTCTGTGTGCATTGAATTTATTTATTTAACACAATTTTTTCATTTGACAGATTTAACCCAGCCATTAGGGGGGCACAAGCCAGTGCACTCTTAGTGCCGGTCCCAAGCCTGGATTGATGGGGAGGGTTGCGTTAGGAAGGGCATCCAGCGTAAAACATGTGCCAAATCGAATATGCGGATCAAAAATAAGAATTTCATACCGGATCGGTTGAGGCCCGGGTTAACAACGACCGCCACAGGTATCGTTAGCCGACAGGGTACCGGTGTAAATTGTGCTACTGTTGGCCGAAGGAGGAAAAGGAGAGGAAGAAGACATCTACAGAGACAGCAGAATAAGGAGAAGTGTAGGAGAGTGGAACTTTAAATGTTGGTACTATGACTGGTAAAGGAAGAGAGGTAGCTGATATGATGGAGAGGAGAAATGTAGAGATGTTGTGTGTTCAGGAGACCAAGTGGAAAGGGAGTAAGAGCAGGAACATTGGAGGTGTTTAAACTGTTCTATCATGGTGTGGATGGGAAAGAGAAATGGTGTAGGGGTGATTCTGAAGGAAGAGTACAGTAAGAGTGTAGTGGAGGTGAAGAGAGTTTCTGATAGGGTGATGAACATGAAGCTGGAAGTTGAAGGGATGAAAAATGTCATCAGTGCCTATGCTCCACAAGTCGGCTGCGAGATGAAGGAGAAGGAAAGATTCTGGAGTGAATTAGATGAAGTGGTAGATGGTGTACCTAGGAAAGAACGATTGGTGATTGGGGCAGACTTTAATGGGCATGTTGGTGAAGGGAACAGAGGTGATGAGGAGGTGATGGATAGGTTTGGCCTTTAGGAGAGGAATGTGGAACGGCAGATGGTGGTGGATTTTGCTAAAAGGATGGAAATGGCAGTGGTGAACACGTATTTTAAGAAGAAGGAAGATCATAGGTTGACCTATAAGAGTGGAGGAAGGTGCACACAGGTGGACTATGTTCTATGCAGGAGATGCAACCTGAAGGAGATTGGAGACTGTAAGGTGTTGGCGGGGACAGTGTAGCTAGACAACATCGGATGGTGGTCTGTAGGATGGTTTTGGAGGCGAAAAAGAAGAGGAGGAAAGTAAGGACTGAAAGAAGAATAAAATGGTGGAAGCTGAAGGAGGAAGAGTGTAGTGTGAGGTTCAGGGAAGAGGTCAGACAGGGGCTCGGTGATGGTGAAGAGGTGCCGGATGATTGGGCAACTACTGCAGGAGTGATGAGGGAGGCAGCTGGAAAAGTACTTGGTGTGACATTTTGAAATAAAAAGGAAGACAAAGACACGTGGTGGTGGAATGAGGAAGTGCAGGACAGCATTAGGAGAAAGAGGTTGGCAAAACAGAAGTGGGATCGACAGAGTGATGAGAAAAGTAGGCAGGAGAACAAGGAGATGAGCAGGTAAAGAGGGATGTGGCGAAAGCCAAGGAAAAGGCATATGAGGAGTTGTATGAGAGGTTGGACACTAAGGAAGGAGAAAAGGATTTGTACCGATTGGCCAGACAGAGGGACCGAGCTGGGAAGGATGTGCTGCAAGTTAGAGCAATAAAGGATGGAGATGGAAATGTGTTGACTAGTGAGGAGAGTGTGTTGAGAAGGTGGAGGGAGTATTTTGAGCAGCTGATGAATGAGGAAAATCCGAGAGAGAGAGAAGATTGGATGATGTGGAGTTATTGAAGGATTAGTAAGGAGGAAGTGAGAGCAGCGATTAAGAGGATGAAGAGTGGAAAGTCGGTTCTACCAGATGACATACCGGTAGAAGCGTGGAGATGTTTAAAAGAGATGGCAGTGGAGTTTTTAACCAGATTGTTTAACAAGATTCTGAAAGGATGCCTGAGGAATGGAGAAGAAGTGTGCTGGTACTGATCTTTAAGCATAAGGGAGATGTGCAGACCTGCAGTAACTACAGGGGAATTAAATTGATCAGTCACACCATGAAGTTCTGGGAAAGTGTAGTGGAAGCCAGGCTGAGAGAAGAGGTGACCATCTGTGAGCAACAGTATGGTTTTATGCCGAGTAAGAGCACCACAGACACATTATTTGCTTTGAGAATGTTGATGGAGAAGTATAGAGAAGGACAGAAGGAGCTGCATTGTGTATTTGTGGATTTAGAGAAAGCGTACGACAGAGTGCCAAGAGAGGAGTTGTGGTATTGTATGAGGAAGTCTGGTGTGTCAGAGAAGTATGTGAGGGTGGTGCAGGACATGTATGAGGACAGTGTGACGGCAGTGAAGTGTGCAGTAGGAAAGACAGACTAGTTCAGGGTGAAGGTTGGACTGCAACAAGGATCGGCCTTGAGCCCTTTCCTGTTTGCAGTGGTGATGGACAGGTTGACGGACGAGGTTAGACAGGAGTCTCCCTGGACTATGATGTTTGCAGATGATATTGTGATTTGTGGTGAGAGTAGTGAGCAGGTTGAGAAGAGCCTGGAGAGGTGGAGATATGTGCTGGAGAGAAGGGGAATGAAAGTCAGTAGGAGGAAGACAGAGTACATGTGTGTGAATGAGAGGGAGGGCAGTGGAGGGGTGCGGTTACAGGGAGAAGAGGTGGAGAAGGTGGAGGAGTTCAGGTACCTGGGGTCAACAGTGCAAAGTAATGGAGAGTGTGTTAGAGAAGTGAAGAAAAGAGTGCAGGCAGGGTGGAGTGGGTGGAAAATAGTGACAGGAGTGATTAGTGATAGAAGAGTATCTGCAAGAATGAAAGGGAAAGTTTATAGGACTGTGGTGAGACCTGCGATGTTGTATGGATTAGAGACAGTGGCATTGAGTAAAAGACAGGAGGCGGAGCTGGAGGTAGCAGAGCTGAAGATGCTGAGGTTTTCGTTGGGAGTGACGACGATGGACAGGATTCAAAATGAGTTTATTAGAGGGACAGCACATGTAGGACGTTTTGGAGACAAGGTGAGAGAGGCGGGATTGAGATGGTTTGGACATGTGCAGAGGAGGGACATGAGTTAATTTGGTAGAAGAATGCTGAGGATGGAGCCACCAGGTAGGAGAAAAAGAGGAAGGCCAAGGAGGAGGTTTATGGATGTGGTGAGGGAAGACATGCAGGTAGTTGGTGTGAAAGAGGCAGATGTAGAGGACAGGGGGGTATGGAGACGGATGATCCGCTGTGGCGACTCCTAATGGGAGCAGCCGAAAGAAGAAGTAGTAGTTTCATTTGACAGGTTTAAACTTTTAGACTGCAGACATCACAGTTTCTAATGACATGACCCTAAGGTCAAAAACCTCTCCAGTGTGAATGACCTGGTAAATCTGGATTAATTGAATAAAACTCTTCCCACACTCTAAAAGATGATTATCTCCTGTATAAATGCGTTGGTGCTGTTCGAGATTACTCCTCTGGGCGAAACTCTTCTCACAGTGGAAGCAGTGATACGGTTTCTCTTCTGTGTGAATGCGTTGGTGAATCTGGAGATCACTTTGTTGAATAAAACTCTTCCCAAACTCAGATTAGCGAAAGGGATTTTTTTCCGGTGTGAAGGCGTCGGTGTCGTTGGAGACTACTGTGATGGGCAAAAGTTTTCCGACACTGTGAGCACTGATAAGGCTTTTCTTTTGTGTGAGTGACCTGGTGCAATTTAAAATTTCTCTGGCAATTAAAACTCTTCCCACACTGTGAGCACTGAAACATCTTATCTACTACGTGAACGTTTTGGTGCCGTGTGAAACTATTGCGTTGGCCAAAAGATTTTCCACAGTCTGAGCAGTGATATGGTTTCTCTCCTGTGTGAATGCGTTGGTGAGCCTTAAGATCGCTTTTCCGAATATAACTCTTCCCACACTCTGAACAGTGAAAAGGCTTTTCTCCTGTGTGAATGCGTTGGTGTCGTTGGAGACTGCTGTAATGGGCAAAAGTCATTCCACACTGGGAGCAGTGATGAGGCTTTTCTCCAGTGTGAGTAACCTGATGAACTTTGAAATTTCTCTGGCAATTAAAACCCTTCCCACACTGTAAGCACTGATACGGCTTCTCTCCTGTGTGAATGTGCTTATGAGTCTGAAGGTGACTTTTCCGCTTAAATCTTTTTCCACACTCTGAGCAGCGATGGAATTTCTCCTCTGTGTAAATGCGCTGGCTCTTCTCACAATGCGAGCACTGGTAGATATCTTGCTCAATATTAGGGCTTTGTGATAGCACAACATTCTGATGATTCTCTCCTGAATTTATCAGTCTCTCATATTCCTTGGAGTGGCAGCTTGTGATGTGCTTGTGGAGGCACTGTTGAGATGTAAAAGAAAGTGAACACCAGAGGCAGGAGAAGACTGGTAGCTGGGCATTGTCTTTTTCTGGAGGAATGAAATAAAAGATATTACAATAGAGGGTCTATGCACTCTAAATTACAAGATCAAACATCAAGCACAGATGAAAAGAAGGCATTAAAGCAGAAAACAGAAAAAACAGGTGGCCAATGGTCCCATTCACTCCTAGCATTAACATGCGTCGTGCCTAATCAGATTTTAAGTGGTCAGGGCCAGGAAGAGGATCAAATGTGTCTTGAAAATACAAACACATTGACAAAATAGGTCAGAACAGATAAAATACTATTTGAGAAGCTAAAACACATTCTCCAAAAGTCCTGCAACTCTTTACCAAAGACAAAAGCACCATGGAGCACCTCATGTCCATGGGAACCCATGCGTGAATCCTCTCTGAACCTCCTTCACCAAAAATTCTGCCAGTTATTTAAGCCAACCCCAACAACCTTCATCTCCTGAGACCTCAGGGGTGTATGCTCACCTCTCTGCTCTTCTCATTTTACACAAATAACTTTTGTTGAGCAATGGTACAAGATCCAAAAAAGCTGTTGACCCCTCAGTCTCTGGTCTCATGCAGGACAATGATGTGTGGACCAAGTCTCCCTCTAGTGCAATCGAAAACCACCTGCAGTTTAACAACAGCAAGACACTGGAGAATGGACATTAAAAAAGACAGTGTTTCTTTGTCTGCTCTAATGATCCAAGATTGCACTGTGTTCGCCACTAGTTTGTTCAAGTTCCTTCCATGCAAGGACTCAGAACAACATTTTTTGCCAGCTGAGAAAAGCACAACAGGCCAAAGAAGCTTCTGTGCCAATTCTACGGGGCTACCATCAAGTCCATACTACTTCAGTCACCAATCATACTTGTAATCTGTAGTGTAGTAATGCAGGCAGGGCACATCATCAGTACCAACCTGCCATCCAATGCTCCAAGCCCTAACAGCAATGGCTCACCACAGAGAACATCGGTGATTCAAAGCTGCATTCCACAACCCCTGCAAAGCAGTAAAGTAGGTGAAGGAAACTTGAGTCTCAGATCCTGACACCCAGAACTTACTGAAATTTCCATGACTTCAAGCAGAATGGATGAGCAGACATCCTCAGCATTGAAAGCCCCCCTGGGATTGTGCCCTCAGCCCCCTGCTGTACTCACTGTAAATGTATTAATATGTGGCCACTACTACTTGACCACCATTGAAAGGAAAATAAAAAAAAAAGATGCTTTATGCTTGTCACATGTATTTGACAGTGAAATCCTTTCTTCAGATACCCTAGCGATGTTAGGAAGCTGGGGTCAGAGTGCATGGTCCGCTATAATTTAGCACACCTGGAGCACACAGGAATAAGGCCCTTTCTCAGGGGCCCCCAAGAGTGGCAGCCTGGAGTTACCTGGGCTTGAACCCCTGACCTTCCAATCAGTAACAAAGAGCCTTAACCACTGAGCAACCACCTCCATTATCAAGTTTGCTGACAACACAAGATGATGAGAAGGCCTACTGGGAGGTGGAAGATAAATCAGCTAAATCAGATAGATAGATAACTCAGAAGATAAATCAGCCATAAATTTGTGTGCTGAAGATGTGGCCCAAAGGTTCAAGCAGATAAAACATTCGCCTCACTTTTCTTTACGATGAGATATAAAGAAATAAAAAGTATAGAAGTGTAACAGTGTCACTGATACTTAACCCCACTCTGTTTTTGTACAGGAAAAGTCTTCATCTTCAGACTCTTCTTTTTTTACAAGCTTGATATGAAATCCTCTCAGTTGGTCTACGGTGTCCACAGAGCCTGATGTTTCTCCACCTGAAATTCCACCAAGTACATTTAAAGTCAAGTAAACCTCTGAAGAACAAAAAGAGGAATGCACTATACTGTCTTACAGAGATAGTCTTCATTTTCAGGTTCTTCCTTTTTGAGATATTTCTGTTCTTCCACAGGGGTGATGTGTCCCACAGGGTCTGGTGTTGCATCACCTGAAATTTCACATTTAAAATTTTACAGTAAAAATCATACAAAACACACCCAAGCTGGAAGTCAGTGATTTGGAGACCTGTTGCCAGGATGAGCTTTGAATCCACCATCATCATGACCAGGATAAGCAGTGACAATGGACTACATGTCCTTCTGACTTACAGATGTAGCCTTCATCCTCAGGTTCTTCCTTCTTTATTTGTTTATGTTGGTCCACATGGTTGATGAGACACATAGAGCATGATGTTCCTCCATCTGTATCTGCAGAGGTTTCAGGCTGTGCATCACTACAATCCTAAGCAGAGTAATAATTAATCAGCACAGAAGTTTCATTTGAAACTGCATTTCATTGGCTCTGTACATGTACCCTGCACAATGACAATAAAGTTGAATCTAATCTAATCTAAAATCAAGGCTTGATTCTGGTCATTCTGTCTGAGGAAATCTCAAAAAGTGTAAATAAAAAATGACACTTTGCATTTATTTATGATTCCCTGAACACACAACTCATAACTGTGAGAAGAAGTGAAGCTACCAATAAGATGAAACAAAAATAAAAGTCTTTTTTATTCACTTTTATTGTCAGCATTCAATATTTCATCACACTGATCACTACAACACATCGATATTCATCATTACTGTAAGAGAACGTCCATCCGAGTTTTCACTGAGGCTTGAACCCAGACCCTGAGTGTCATGTTCTACAAACTGATCTAGCCAGTCACTTCATTTAGGAATAAAGGTGGTCATAATTGTTTAGCTCTTCAGGAACATTTACACAGATTAAAAATCAACTCTGTAAAAAGTATTGGGACACGTGACTTTTACAGACATATGTGGATCTTCTCCAGACTGTTACAACAAAGTTGGAGGCACACCATAGTTTAGGATGTTTAGAGTTTAGAATAGTTTTCCAGCATGACAATGCCCCTGTGCACAAAGCCAGCTCCAAGAAGATCTGCTTTCCATGGGTTGGAGTGGAAGATCTCCTGCTTTAGAGCTCCAACCATATTGAACACCTTTGAGATTAATGTGAACACTGACTGCCCCCCAGGAACCTTCTCACCTACCTGACTTTACTAACACCCTTGTAGCTGAATGAATCTCCACAAAATCGAGTAAAACATCTTCCCAGAAGTGTGGAGTTCATTATCAGAGTGAATGGAGACTAAATGTGGAATGAGATGTTGAAGAGAAAAAGCAATCTAATGATCACATGTCCACAAACTGGTGTGCATACAGTGTAGGTAGAAAGTGTTACCTGTGAGACAGCAGCAGCAGGAGTATGTGGAGCTTCTCTGCAGGAACATGGTTGGACCTCTGCTGACTCCATTAGAAGGTCATAAAGGTTCTACAAAAGGAGCTTTAAATCACACATCAGGATAAAAATGTGAATGAATCATTACATGCTTTAATTAGATAAAATATCCTAATAGTATCTATTAAATAAAACTGTAGTAAAGTGTAAAATAAATCAGTAAATAAATCCAGTTTATAAAATACCCTGTGTTTACGGGTTAGCAGCTCCACCAGGGTTACTGAGACCCAATCCCAAATCTCTCTTCTTCCACTAGGTAGTGAACTACACAGGGTGACTACACCACTCTATCTCTCCCTAATCTAGTGCACTTCGAAGGGAGGAAGGAGGGATTCGGGATTCAGCCACAAACGAAGTCAAATAAACAATAAAAAGCTTCTGGTTTTATATAAATATGTTTTTATTAAGGATTTTTAGGCTGAAGATGATTATATCTAAACGAAAATCCACCCAGAAATGGGGGAAAAGTCCTGCAGCTCCTCTTCATCTTTTGTGGGTTTAAAGTAGTGTTCATTGTAAAGCGCCACCTGCTGGAGGAGTCTGTTACTCACATAAAGTCATACACTGATCTGCTCATCACACGGAGGTTTTCATGTTTCTCAGCAGGGTTTGGTCATTTCAGTCAAGTGTGGAACTTTAATAGTGGCTTTTAGAAGATCTAAATAAAATAACCACTCCCCATTGTTGCAGGTTAAAGCTGAGGAAACAATAGAAATTTGCTAAAATTACAAGTTGGTACTTTAAATGTTGGTACTATGACGGGTAAAGGGAGAGAGGGAGCTGATATGATGGAGAGGAGAAAGGTAGAGATGTTGTGTGTTCAGGAGATCAAGTGGAAAGGGAGTAAGAGCAGGAACATTGGAGGTGTTTAAACTGTTCTATCATGGTGTGGATGGAAAGAGAAATGGTGTAGGGGTGATTCTGAAGGAAGAGTACAGTAAGAGTGTAGTGGAGGTGAAGAGAGTTACTGATAGCGTGATGAACGTGAAGCTGGAAGTTGAAGATAAATGTCATCAGTGCCTATGCTCCACAAGTGGGTTGTGTGATGGAGGAGAAGGAAAACTTCGGGAGTGAGATAGACTTTAATGGGCATGTAGGTGAAGGGAACAGAGGTGATGAGGAGGTGATGGTAGGTATGGTCTTAAGGAGAGGAATGTGGAAGGGTAGATGGTGGTAGATTTAGTTAAAAGTATGAAATGGCAGTGGTGAACACGTATTTTAAGAAGAAGGACGATCATAGGAGGACCTATAAGAGTGGAGGAAGGTGCACACAGGTGGACTATGTTCTATGTAGGAGATGCAACCTGAAGGAGATTGGAGACTGTAAGGTGTTGGCAGGGGACAGTGTAGCTAGACAACATCGGATGGTGGTCTGTAGGATGGTTTTAGAGGTGAAGAAGAAGAGGAGGAGAGTGAGGACGGAAAAATAATAAGATGGTGGAAACTGAAGGAGGAAGAGTGTAGTGTGAGGTTCAGGGAAGAGGTCAGACAGAAGCTCGGTGGTGGTGAAGAGGTGCTGGATGATTGTGGAACTACTGCAGAAGTGATAAGGTTGACAGCTAGAAAGGTACTTGGTGTAACATCTGAAAATCGAAAGGAAGACAAAGAGACGTGGTGCTGAAATGAGGAAGTGCAGGAGAGCAGAAGGGGAAAGAGGTTGGAGAAACAGAATTGGGATCGACAGAGTGATGAGAAAAGTAGGCAGGAGTACAAGGAGATGCAGCAGCAGGTAAAGAGGGATGTGGTGAAAGCCAAGGAAAAGGCATATGAGGAGCTGTAGGAGAAGTTTTTTTGTATTTCCTTTTATTTTGCTTTGTTTTACTATGCTTTCTGCTGCTAGGTAGATCTGATAACTGCCTGACCTGGATAAATGTAGGTAAAGAAAATATATTGAATGCAAGTTTTTTATGAAATTTGACTCAAACTCAAACCTTTATTCAACAGAATCAACAAATAACATGTTTGCATTAATGTGAAGGGTGGTATTGAGACCTCGACTGCAGTAAACTGGGCAGGTCTGGCTCAAAAATGGTGGTTTTAATGTGCAAAATGTCACGCAGGTGGGAGTCACTTAGTCTTGTTCTCACACGGTTCTTATTTATGTTCATAACTGAGAATGTCTTCTCGCAAAGGTATGGTGAGCCAAACAAGCTCAACATTTTCGTAACAAATGTTCGAATCTTTTGGAACCTGTCTTTATCCAGCTGCTGGTAAAAGTTGACGAAAGGGAGTTGTTGGTGCCGGCTGCGACACTCAAAATGGGGTCGCAAAATGGGGTCGCGAGAGTTCGGCCACAAGTTTACTGCCATCTTGTGGTAAAATATAAAATAGCTTTTTTTTTTACACGTGTATTTTATACTGTGGACAACAGTACTGGCGGGCCATATATTATTGGTTTTATGACAGAGGCTTCGGGCCAGTGAAAATATGAACGTGGGCCGCATTTGGCCCGGCGGCCGGACTTTGGGCAAGTCTGATTTAGAGAATGCGTACGACAGGGTGGAGAGAGGAGTTGTGGTATTGTATGAGGAAGTCTGTTGTGTCAGAGAAGTATGTGAGGGTGGTGCTGGACATGTATGAGAACAGTGTAACAACAGTAAAGTGTGAAGTAGGAACCACAGACTGTTTCAAGATGGAAGTGGAACTGCATCAAGGATCGGCTCTGAGCCCTTTCCTGTTTGCAGTGGTGATGGACAGGTTGACGGAATAAGAGAGTGGTGTCGCACTGCTTAAGTTATACTTTCATGTTTACCAGTGAACTCTTGTTTTGGCTTTTCTTTGAATTTAAATTAAATTACTTTGGAAAGTTTTGTCAACAATAAATTTCAGTTCCTGTTCATTTCACAATAAAGAACCCAGCGCTTGATTCCTCATTATTTTCACAGCAAAAAGAAGCAAAGCTCCATAATTTTCTGAACAATTTCACTTTTATTTTTTTAATCTGAGAATAGATGCTCTGATACTTTAATGAACAATTCTTCTTTATACATTCATATAAACTCCATCTGTGAACGACTTTCCGCTCGTTATTAACGTCTGCTTTGCCGCAAAACTTGAACTGTTGTTGAGTTTGGAGACTTTATCCACTGTATAAGGTTAAATTTGCTCTGCTCAGCTTTTTGTAGCACTTCAAAATTGGTTCTTTTCTGTTCATCACTGGCTGGGTAGTGTTTAGCAAAGGTGTCAGTCAATGTTTGACTTTATTTGTTGTTTGCCAATATCTGACCACATATCAAACCTAGATGAGATTCCTATTGCCACCCCCATGGCTCCAGTCTCCCACCACAATGCTCCACACCCACACCATACAAAAAAATTGCAACCTTCCATAAAAATAATCAATGAAATATTTCCTGAACTCAAGCATGTAAACATAAACTATATATTAAACTTAAGCAGAAAAAACGGTAAATAATTTAAAGAGGTGAGGGCACGGGCACCACCCCAGCTGGTCGTGCCCTAGGTGACCGCCTTGTTAGCCTATGATTAGAAACATTGCTGCAGGCAAGCATATTTGGTAACCAAAGCAAATAAATCTGTCCACACAAAATTAAACTCTGTTCTCTTATAAAGTTTATTTATAAAGTTAGCTTGCAAGAGCAGGTATCTGAACCTTAATATCAGGCACATGTGAATCAAGGGCCAGAAATTAGACAGTAAGTGACATATTTTAATTAAGTAAATAATACAATTTTATTTTTAGTGTCACATGTGATAACTCAAACACTAAAATGAGGGTTGTTCCCTTTGAAACACTGTCCACTGTGGAACAAATAATAAAATAAAATAAAATAAATACAATACCTGTTCGAAAATGTTTATTTATTTACATGTCATTTTGCAAGGTTGCAGAGAGCCACAGCAATGGGGCTGAAAAGAGGCATGTGGATCCAGAGCCAGAGGTTGGTGAGCCCTGTGATGGATGTAACTGCCCCTCAATCAATATGATTTAGATTTCTGTAAGAAAAAACATTCATCTATTTGTGAACTGTGGCACTCTTATCCAAAAGCAACTTACAATTATCACAGTTATACAACTGAGGAATTGAGGCTTAAAGGCCTTTCAAGACCTTCAAGGATTTGAACTCATAAAACTACCAATCAGAAGTCCAACATCTTTACCATAGAAGCTACCACTTTTTTTTCCCCAGCTGCTCCCATTAGGGGTCCCCAATGCGGATCCTCCTCCTCCTTGGCCTTACTCTTTTTCCTTCCTGGTGTCTCCATCCTCAGCATTCTCCTACCGATATACCCCATGTCCCTCCTCTGCACATGTCTAAACCATCTCAATCTCACCTCACTTTGTCTCCAAAACGTCCCACAAACTCATTTCTAAGCCTGTCCATCGTCGTCACTCCCAATGAACTTCTCAACATCTTCAGCTCTGCTACCTCCAGCTCCACCTCCTGTCTTTTACTCAATGCCACTGTCTCTAAACCATACAACATCTCAGGTCTCACCACAGTCCTATAAACTTTCCCTTTCATTTTTGCAGATACCCTACTATCACAAATCACTCCTGTCACTCTTCTCCACCCACTCCACCCTGCCTGCACTCTTTTCTTCACTTCTCTAACACACTCTCCATTACTCTGCACTGTTGACCCCAGGTACCTGAACTCCTCCACCTTCTCCACCTGTTCTCACTGCAACCACACCCCTTCACTGCCCTCCCTCATTCACACACATGTACTCTGTCTTACTCCTACTGACTTTCATTCCCCATCTCTCCAGCGTGTACCTCCACCTTTCCAGACTCTTCTCAACCTGCTCACTACTCTCACCACAAATCACAACATCAGAAGCTACCACTTCTCATTTCATTATTTTATCTCTATTTTTGGCTAGAATGCAATCCATCGATGTTTGACAAAAATGGCGAGTCAACGTACGGAGATAAAGTACAGACGTTCAACAGCCTATCTCTAAACTTGAATACAACAAAAAAGATGGTTGTTGACTTCAGAAACACAAGTAATGATAACTCAACATCAACAGCTCTCACTATCTCCACTTGAGAGCCATCAATGACTGTCTCTACTTCATGCTGAGCTTGTGGCAATGTTTTGTGTAAGAATACGTCATCTTAAAAGTGTATATGAAGAAATTCTATGTATAGACAATTATTTGTTCATTTTGACAGTTAAACAATAACATACATTTTATATACACACATATATACACACCAGCCAGGCATAACTTTATAGACACAGATCAGGTATAACATTATGACCACCTGCCTAACATTGTGTTGGTCCCCTTTTGCTGCCGAAACAGTCGTGACCCATCGAGTATTAACAGCATCAACTTCTTCAGCAGTTTGAGCTACAGGAGCTCGTCTGTTGGATCGGACCACACGGACCAGCCTTCACCTCACGTGCATCAATGAACTTGACCATCCATGATCCTGTCGCCGGTTCACCACTGTTCCTTCCTTGGACCACTTTTGATAGATGCTGACCCCACAAGCGCTGCAGTTTTGGAGATGCTCTGACTCAGTTGTCTAGACACCACAATTTGGCCCTTGTCAAACTCCCTCAATCCTTTGCTTGGCCATTTTTACTGGTTCTATCACATAACTAATGAGGACGAAATGTTCATTTGATGCCTAATATATCCAACCCACTCTCTCTTTCTGTCTCTAGATATATACAGTGGAACCTTGATACTCATGACCTTGACGCTTGCGAATTCTATAGTTTGCGTCTTTTCATTTGGATCCGGACTAAGTGTCACGAAAATAATAAAATAGTTTTTTACATATTTGTAGCAGTAAATAAAATGTTTATAACAAGAATTTCACAATTTATGTCGAATTTACAGTACATATACAATTTCCCTTGAAAAAGGAACCATCTAAAGGAGAGTCAAAACCTCACGATTCTTTGTTACTCTCGAGAGGTCATAGAACGTAACCCCCGTAAGTATCGAGGTCACATTGTATATACACACACACACACACACACACACACACACACACACACACACACACACACACACACACACAGTTGTTTAATTTGACAGGTTTCAGATTTTAGACGGCAAAATTCACAGTTTCATATGACATGACCCGAACCTCTCCAGTGTGAATGACCTGGTAAATCTGGATTTATTGAATGAAACTCTTTCCACACTCTAAAAGGTGATTCTCTCCTGTGTGAACGCGTTGGTGCTGTTCGAGATTACTCCTCTGGGCGAAACTCTTCTCACAGTGAAAGCAGTGATACGGTTTCTCTCCTGTGTGAATGCGTTGGTGAATCTGGAGATCACTTTGTTGAATAAAACTCTTCCCACACTCTGAACAGTGATGGCGTTTCTCTCCTGTGTGAATGCGTTGGTGTCGCTGGAGACTGCTGTGATGGGAAAAGGTTTTGCCACACTGTGAGCACTGATGAGGCTTTTGTCCAGTGTGAGTGACCTGGTGCAATTTTAAATTTCTCTGGCAATTAAAACCCTTCCCACACTGTAAGCAATGACAGAGCTTACCTACTATGTGAACTTGTTGGTGCCGTTTGAGACTACTGCGATGGCCAAAACTTTTCCCACAGTCTGAGCAGTTATACGGCTTCTCTCCAGTGTGAATTACCTGGTGAGACTGAAGCTCGCTTTGCTGAATAAAACTCTTCCCACAATCTGAACAATGATGTGGTTTCTCTTTTGTGTGAACACGGTAGTGTCGTTGGAGATTACTCTGTTGGACAAAACATTTCCCACACTGTGAGCATTGATATGGTCTCTCTCCTGTATGAATGCGCTGATGAGTCTGGAGATCGTCTCGTTGAATAAAACTCTTCCCACACTCTGAACAGTTATAGGGCTTCTCTCCTGTGTGAACGCATTGGTGCCGTTGGAGACTCCTGTGACGGATGAAAGTCATTCCACACTGTGAGCACTGATGAGGCTTTTCTCCTGTGTGAATGAACTGGTGCGCCTTTAAAGTGCTCTGGCGATTAAAACTCTTCCCACACTGTGAGCACTGATACGGCTTCTCTCCTGTGTGAATGCGCTGGTGAGTTTGGAGGTGACTCTGTTGCTTAAAACTCTTCCCACAATCTGAGCAGTGATATGACTTCTCTCCTGTGTGTACACATTGATGATGTTTTAGACTGCTGGAATGGCCAAAACTTCTCCCACACTGTGAGCACTGATACGGCTTCTCTCCTGTATGAACTCGTTGGTGTTGTTTCAGACTACTGGAACGACCAAAACCTCTCCCACACTCTGAACAGTGATATGACTTCTCTCCTGTGTGAATGCGTTGGTGGTGTTTGAGACTACTGGAATGGCCAAAACTTCTCCCACAGTCTGAACAGTGATATGACTTCTCTCCTGTGTGAACTCGCTGGTGAGTCCGGAGGTGACTTTGTTGCTTAAAACTCTTCCCACACTCTGAACAGTGATGGCGTTTCCCTCCTGTGTGAATGCGCTGGTGTCTTCTGAGATTCTTCTGGCCAGTAAAACTCTTCTCACAATGCAAGCACTGGTAGATATCTTGCTCAATATTGGGGCTTCTTGATGGCACAACACTCTGATACATCGTCTCTCCTGGATTTATCAGTCTCTCATATTCCTTGGAGTGGCAACTTGTGATGTGCTTGTGTAGGCACTGTTGAGATGTATAAGAAAGTGAACACCAGAAGCAGGAGAAGACTGGTAGCTGGACATCTTTTCCTGGAGGAGAGAAATAAAAGTATTACAAACTCATTGTGTACTGAAGGGGGTTTGAGTCTTTAAGCACTTTAAATAACAAGATCAAACTGACTAGTGAGGAGAGTGTGTTGAGAAGATAGAGGGAGTATTTTAAGCAGCTGATGAACGAGCAAAATAAGAGAGAGAGAGAGAAGGTTGGATGGTGTGGCGATGGTGAAGCAGAAAGTGGATAGGATTAGTAAGGAGGAAGTGAGAGCAGCGATTAAGAGGATGAAGTGTGGAAAGTCGGTTGGACCAGATGACATACCGGTAGAAGCATGGAGATGTTTAGGAGAGATGCAGTGGAGTTTTAACAAGATTGTTTAACAAGATTCTGGAAGGTGAGAGGATGTCTGAGGAATAGAGAAGGTGTGTGCTGGTACCAAGCTTCAAGAATAAGGGAGATGTGCAGACCTGCAGTAACTACAGGGGAATAAAGTTGATCAGTCACACCATGAAGTTATGGGAAAGAGTAGTGGAAGCCAGGCTGAGAGAAGAGGTGACCATCTGTGAGCAACAGTATGGTTTCATGCCAAGGAAGAGCACCACAGACGCATAATTTGCTTTGAGAATGTTGATGGAGAAGTATAGAGAAAGTCAGAAGGAGTTACATTGTGTGTTTGTGGATTTAGAGAAAGCGTACGACAGGGTGAAGAGAGTAGTTGTGGTATTGTATGAGGAAGTCTGGTGTGTCAGAGAAGTATGTGAGGGTGGTGCAGGACATGTATGAGGACAGTGTGACAGCAGTAAATTGTGTAGTAGAAACAAGACTGTTTCAAGGTGGAGGTTGGACTGCATCAAGGATCGGCTCTGAGCCCTTTCCTGTTTGCAGTGATGATGGACAGGTTGACAGACAGGAATGATGTTTGTGGATGATATTGTGATTAGTGGTGAGGGTAGGGAGCAGGTGGAGAAGAGCCTGGAGAGGTGAAGGTACACGCTGGAGAGAAGGGGAATGAAAGTCAGTAGGAGTAAGACAGAGTACATGTGTGAATGAGAGGGAGGGCAGTGGAGGGGTGCGGTTGCAGGGAGAAGTGGTGGAGAAGGTGGAGGAGTTCAGGTACCTGGGGTCAACAGTGCAAATTAATGGAGAGTGTGTTAGAGAAGTGAAGAAAAGAGTGCAGGCAGGGTGGAGTGGGTGGAGAAGAGTGATAGCAGGAGTGATTAGTGATAGAAGAGTATCTGTGAGAGTGAAAGGGAAAGTTTATAGGAATGTGGGGTGACCTGAGATGATGTATGGTTTAGAGACAGTGGCATTGAGTAAAAGACAGGAGGTGGAGCTGGAGGTAGCAGAGCTGAAGATGTTGAGATGTATGTTGGGAGAGACGATGATGGACAGGATTAGAAATGAGTTTATTAGAGGGACAGTGCATTTAGGACGTTTTGGAGACAAGGTGAGGGAGGTGAGATTGAGATGGTTTGGACATGTGCAGAGGAGGGACATGGGGTATATCAGAAGGAGAATGCTGAGGATGGAGACACCAGGAAGGAGGAAAAGAGGAAAGCCATGGAGGAGGTTTATGGATGTGGTGAGGGAAGACATTCAGGTAGTTGGGTTGAAAGAGGCAGATGTAGAGGAGAGGGGGGGTATGGAGACGGATGATCCGCTGTGGCGACTCCTAATGCGAGAAGCCGAAAGAAGAAGAAGAAATAACAAGATCAAACAACCAGCCAGATGAAACAACGGACTTTGATGGATCACCAGAAGACCAGGTGGCCAAGGGTCCCATTCACTCCTAGCATTAACATGTGTCTTGCTTAATCAAATTGTAAGTGGTCAGGGCCAGGTACAGGATAAAATGTGTCAAAAACAGAAACACACTGACATAAGTCAGAACAGCTAAAATTCTATTTTGAGAAGCTGAAACATATTCTTAAAAAGTCCTACAACTCCTCCCTACTGACAAAAGACCCCTGCATCTCCACTACTCAGATAACACTCTACAACTGACCTCTGAAGACATTTACTGCAGGTTAAAGAAGCCCATTAACCAGCCATAAACACCATCCAGCTAGCGACTACAGATCAAATAGTTCTGTGTAAAATGCAGTCAATATGGGGCTGTACTACAACCTGGAGCACCACATCTCCATGGGGATCCATGCAGGAATCCTCTCAGAACCTCTGAAGACTCAGCCATTTCTTTGGGCCAAGACCAACCCACAACCTTTAATACCTGGGGCCGGAAGGATCTGTCAAGATCCAAGGAATTTGTTAAACCCTCACTGTCTGTACAATGATAAATGGATCAACTTTCCCTTTAGTGCAGCAACCTGAAGTTTAACAACAGCAAGACAGTGGAGAATGAAGTGGCCATTAAAAAAAAAAGAAGAAGAAGAAAAAAAAAAGGCCAAGGTTCTCTGCCTCCTCTCATGATCATTATTGCACTGTGTCCGGCACTGGTTCTTTTAAGTTCTTTGTTTGCATTGATTTAAAATAACATTTCTTTGCCAGCAGAGAAAAGCACAATATGCCAAAGAAGCACTTGTGCCGATTGTACAGGGCGTCTCTCAAATCTATGGTGTACCACAGGGATGGATACTTGGCCCGGTGTTGTTCTCCCTATATATACTACCTCAGAGTTACACCACCTAAGCATCATATTTGACAGCAATTTGAATTTTGCGACGCAAGTAACCTCAGCTGTAAAAACAAGCTTCTTTCAATTTCGATTACTATCAAAGGTGAAGCCTTTCATTCAATAAAAGACATGGAAAAAGCCATTCATGCTTTTATTAGTTTCAGTTTGGATTACTGCACTGCTCTTTATTTAGGCATTACTCCTTTCACTCTCTATTTACAGCTGGTTCAGAACGCTGCAGCATGGCTTTTAACTGGTACCAGTAAGCGTGTACACGCCTCTCTCCACTGGCTCCCAGTACAGTACAGGATTCAATATAAAATCCTATTATTTGTTTTCAAATCTGTCTGGTACGACCCCAACCTATTTAAATCAACTTCTCTGTGCATCCATGGCTGAACTCTCAGGTCCTCTAATCACGTACTGCTCAAAGCGCCTAGAACAAGATATAAATCGTGGGGTGATCACGCCTTCTCAGTGGCAGCTTCTAACTATGGAATTCCCTCCCTCCTGATCTCACCTCTGAAAGGGAATTCTCTATTTCTAAAGCTAAACTAAAGACCCACCTTTTCACCAAAGCCTGTGTTGTGTAGTAGAGGGTGTTTATTTTATTTGTTGCGTTTTAATGCTTATTTTATTTCTCTTTTGTTTTAGTTCTTACGATTTACTTTTTTCTTTTATGATATTGTATATTTTATGACTTATGGTAATTTTAATTTTATTACTATTTTCCACATTGCCTCTTGCACTTTGTTCAGCACCGAGGCTCTATCTGCTAGATGTTAGGTGCTTTATAAATAAAGTTCGATTGATTGATTAAACAACATACTATTCATTATAAAATAAGTCTTTAGTTAGTACTAGTAGTGTTTTAGGACATCACATAGGTTTTAAAATGTAAATCTGAATATGAAGAACACCACAGGAAACAAGTAAGTGATTTAAGTGATTTAGAGTCAGTAAGAAATTTGACAGACGCCGCCTGAGACACACGGGACAGCAAATTCACCACAGTGATGCATGTGAAGATCACACCTGAAAAACAGCATAGTGTGTCATAGTGCTGTCATTAAAATGATTGTAAAAGATTTATTGCCCTTCACTACAGTGGAGTTAATCTGTTGAAGGTAGAGTGGGCAATAGATAAGTCAGTATAATTGTTAGAGATGCCAGAATTCCCCAAAATCTCTCTCTCACTTTTGAAAACCTTTTTATTAACAACAAAAAAAAGGCTTTATGTGTCTTTTTCTGTTCTTCTAAAGGCATTTGTAAACTGCAGTAGTGTAGTTCTGCAGTAATGAGAATTTAAGAACTAAAAATCACATCATGTCTTTTTGCACCAAATTATAGAGTGGTATCAATAACAGAATCGATAAGAACAGTAACCAATAAAATATTCAACTCGATTCACTTTTCTTTACGATGAGATATAAAGAAATACAAAGTATAGAAGTGTAACAGTGTCACTGATACTTAACCCCACTCTGTTTTTGTACAGGGAAAGTCTTCATCTTCAGACTCTTCTTTTTTTACAAGCTTGATATGAAATCCTCTCAGTTGGTCTACGGTGTCCACAGAGCCTGATGTTTCTCCACCTGAAATTCCACCAAGTACATTTAAAGTCAAGTAAACCTCTGAAGAACAGAAAGAGGAATGCACCATACTGTCTTACAGAGATAGTCTTCATTTTCAGGTTCTTCCTTTTTGACATAATTCTGTTCTTCCACACGGGTGATGTGTCCCACAGGGTCTGGTGTTGCATCACCTGAAATTTCACCATCTAAATTCAAAATCATACAAAACACACCCAAGCTGGAAGTCAGTGATCTGAAGCTGTGTTGCCAGGATGAGCTTTGAATCCACCATCATCATGACCAGGATAAGCAGTGACAATGGACTGTATGTCCTTCTGACTTACCCAAAGAGTCTTCATTCTTAGGTTCTTCCATCTTTATTTGTGTATGTTGTTCTACAGGATTGATGAGACACACAGAGCATGATGTTCCTCCATCTGTATATGTAGACATTTCAGTCTGTGCATCACTACAATCCTATTGGGATGAGTAATTAATCAGCACAGAAAATAAAGGTTTGATTCTGGATTCAGCAGGAGTATGTGGAGCTCCTCTACAGGAACATGGTTGGACCTCTGCTGACTCCATTAGAAGGTTTTAAAGATCCCAGAAAAGGAGCTCAAATCATACATCGGGATTTAAATATAAATAAATAATTACATCCCTTAATTAGATAAAATATCAAAAATACTATCTTTTAAATTAAACTGTAGTAAAGTGTAAAATAAATCAGTAAATAAATCCAGTTTATAAAATACCCTGTGTTTACGGGTTAGCAGCTCCACCAGGGTTACTGAGACCCAATCCCAAATCTCTCCTCTTCCACTAGGTAGTGAACTACACAGGGTGACTACACCACTCTATCTCTCCCTAATCTAGTGCACTTCGAAGGGAGGAAGGAGGGATTCAGCCGAACACCTCAACTGGTTGAATTTACCTCAGGGATTAAAAAGAAACGCAATCAAATAAACACAATAAAAACCTTCTATTTAAAATAAATTATTGCTGGAGGAGTGTGTTACTCACATCACATCATACACTGATCTGCTCATCACATGGCGGTTTTCATGTTTTTCAGCAGGGTTTGGTCATTTCACAGTATTTTACCAAGGCACTTAGGATTCATTCACCTCCAAACTTCAGCTTGGAAGGGTAAAGTTATATTCCTACTTACCCGAAGGCCATGTGGAAGATTTGTCCTTCAAAAAGCAAATGATATAAAAATGCTTCTCTCTTTTAATCACCAGCAGTGGCAGCTTGTTGAAGGGATTAGAACTCACACACTTCTGATCCAAAGACCTTTTGACGTTGTAGACAACAATCCTTACATTTTTATGCATCTGGTAGAATATTTCTAAACAAATTATAGATCTTGTGACCATTTCATCTGAGGAGGATCATTATGAGGACCCTGGTGAATGCACATGGCTCAAACATTGAGTAGGAACATTATATACTCCAGTGTTTAGACTTTAACACTGAAAATAGAGAATAAACTAATCATTAATAAATAAACACATTCAGGCAGTAAATAAACCAGCAAAAATAAATAAATAAATAACAGATGTAAAGAATGTGGTTTAATACACTATATAATACTTTGCCACTGGGTATATTTTCACTATGCATTATGTACAGCACTGTGAAGTTCTCCATGTACTACACTCATAAGTACTACACTACACAAGCAGCTTTACGTTCTCTTATCTTACAGAAAATATATAAAATAGAAATAGAAATCTTATTAATACAACACACTGATTAATAATTTAATTCAAAAATTAAAGTGTATATAAGTGTTTTTTCTAAACATATTTAGGAAATTAAATGTAGAAAAAACACTTATAAACACTTTACTTTAATTTTGTGAAAAGAAAAGGATTTATACTGATTGGCCAGGCAGAGGAACCGAGCTGGGAAGGATGTGCTGCAAGTTAGAGCAGTAAAGGATGGAGAGGGAAATGTGTTGACTAGTGAGGAGAGTGTTGAGAAGGTGGAGGGAGTATTTTGAGCAGCTGATGAATGAGGAAAATTAGAGAGAGAGAAGGTTGGATGGTGTGGAGTTGGTAAAGCAGGATGTAGATAGGATTAGTAAGGAGGAAGTGAGAGCAGTGATTAAAAGGATGAAGAGTGGAAAGTCAGTTGGACCAGATGACATACCGGTAGAGGCGTGGAGATGTTTAGGAGAGATGCAGTGGAGTTTTTAACCAGATTGTTTAACAATATTCTGGAAGGTGAGAAGATGCCTGAGGAATGGAGAAGGAGTGTGCTGGTACCGATCTTTAAGCATAAGGGAGATGTGCAGACCTGCAGTAACTACAGGGGAATTAAGTTGATCAGTCACACCATGAAGTTATGGGAAAGAGTAGTGGAAGCCAGGCTGAGAGAAGAGGTGACCATCTGTGAGCAACACTATGGTTTCATGCCGAGGAAGAGCACCACATACGCATTATTTGCTTTGAGAATGTTGATGGAGAAGTATAGAGAAGGTCAGAAGGAATTGCATTGTGTATTTGTGGATTTAGAGAAAGCGTACGACAGGGTGGAGAGAGGAGTTGTGGTATTGTATGAGGAAGTCTGGTTTGTTAGAGAAGTATGTGAGGGAGGTGCAGGACATGTATGAGGACAGTGTGACAGCAGTGAAGTGTGCAGTAGGAACGACAGACTGGTTCAGGGTGAAGGTTGGACTGCATCAAGGATCGGCCCTGAGCCCTTTCCTGTTTGCAGTGGTGATGGACAGGTTGACGGACGAGGTCAGACAGGAGTCTCCCTGGACTATGATGTTTGCGGATGATATTGTGATTTGTGGTGAGAGTAGTGAGCAGGTTTAGAAGATCCTGGAGAGGTGGAGATATGCGCTGAAGAGAAGGGGAATGAAAGTCAGTAGGAGTAAGACAAAGTACATGTGTGTGAATGCAGGGAGGAGAAGGTGGAGGAGTTCAGGTACCTGGGGTCAACAGTGCAAAGTAATGGAGAGTGTGTTAGAGAAGTGAAGAAAAGAGTGCAGGCAGGGTGGAGTGGGTGGAGAAGAGTGACAGGAGTGATTTGTGATAGTAGAGTATCTGCAAGAATGAAAGGGAAAGTTTATAGGGCTGTGGTGAGACCTGCGATGTTGTATGGATTAGAAACAGTGACATTGAGTAAAAGACAGGAGGCGGAGCTGGAGGTAGCAGAGCTGAAGATGTTGAGGTTTTCATTGGGAGTGACGAGGATGGACAAGATTAGAAATGAGTTTATTAGAGAGACAGCACATGTAGGACGTTTTGGAGACAAGGTGAGGGAGGCGAGATTGAGATGGTTTGGACATGTGTAGAGGAGGGACATGAATTATATTGGTAGAAGAATGCTGAGGATGGAGCCACCAGGTAGGAGGAAAAGAGGAAGGCTAAGGAGGAGGTTCATTGATGTGGTGAGGGAAGACATACAGGTAGTTGGTGTAAAAGAGGCAGATGTAGAGGACAGAGGGGTGTGGAGACAGATGATCCGCTGTGGCGACCCCTAATGGGAGCAGCCGAAAGAAGAAGAAGAAGAATTTTCTAAATATATGTTCTACTTAATTCAGCATACTTTAACCATGTTGTGTTTATCAAATGCACACATTTATTTATCCACTTAATGTGTTTATTCACAAATAAACTCCTTTCATTTATTCATTCATTGTACATAAAACATGAAATAATCCATATTGTGAGACTGTTAAAAAACTGTGGCAGCGATTTCACACATGAGCAGAACAAACATGTTTCTGGTACAAGAACAGTGCGTTTAAAAAGCTCTGCCCGGGTTACATTCCGTCCACATCTGCACCGTACCGGAGGTCCTGCACCAAAACGCTTCGGGTCAAATATGTGTACTGTTACACCCCTACTCAGGACTTTTCTATTAGGTAGATGATCATCTACTTAAGGACGTCACACAAAACATCTGCAGCTCATCTTCTGGTGAGACTTTACAGTGGAGTTTATGTTCACAGCACCTCCTGCTGATCTCTCCATCACTCGTCTCAGATAAATGCATTAGTATCCGTCTTTGTTGACCCCTGCTGAACTAGAAGCAGTGATGTGTCTATGTGTGTGTGTGTGTGTGTGTGTGTGTGTGCGCAAGAATGTCAGTTAAAAAAAAAAAGAAATTATGAAAATTCTACATACAGACGGGATTATTTGTTTATTTGGACATTTAAACAAATCACATTTGTGTAAGGGTATATGTATATAGCTACATATACAGTACAGACCAAAAGTTTGGACACACCTTCTCATTCAAAGAGTTTTCTTTATTTTCATGACTATGAAAATTGTAGATTCACACTGAAGGCATCAAAACTATGAATGAACACATGTGGAATTATATATGGAATTATATACATAACAAAAAAGTGTGAAACAACTGAAAAATGTCATATTCTAGGTTCTTCAAAGTCGCCACCTTTTGCTTTGATTACTGCTTTGCACACTCTTGGCATTCTCTTGAGCTTTAAGAGGTAGTCACCTGAAATGGTCTTCCAACAGTCTTGAACAGGGGTCTCCAATCTTTCCCAGAAAGGGCCAGTGTGGGTGCAGGTTTTCATTCCAACCAAGCAAGTCCACACCAAATCCTACCTGTTCAAATCTAATGATCTTCATTTTCAATGACTATCAGGTGTGACCATTGATTGGTTGGAATGAAAACCTGCACCCACACCGGCCCTTTCTGGTAAAGATTGGAGACCTCTGGTCTTGAAGGAGTTCCCAGAGATGCTTAGCTCTTGTTGGCCCTTTTGCCTTCACTCTGCGGTCCAGCTCACCCCTAAACCATCTCGATTGGGTTCAGGTCCGGTGACTGTGGAGGCCAGGTCATCTGCCTGGAGGTGTGTTTGGGGTCATTGTCCTGTTGAAAAATAAATGATGGTCCAACTAAACGCAAACCAGATGGAATAGCATGCCGCTGCAAGATGCTGTGGTAGCCATGCTGGTTCAGTATGCCTTCATTTTTGAATAAATCCCCAACAGTGTCACCAGCAAAGCACCCCCACACCATCACACCACCTGCTTCACGGTGGGAACCAGCCATGTAGAGTCCATCCGTTCACCTTTTCTGCTTCGCACAAAGACACGGTGGTTGGAACCAAAGATCTCAAATTTGGACTTATCAGACAAAAGCACAGATTTCCACTGGTCTAATGTCCATTCCTTGTGTTCTTTACCCCAAACAAGTCTCTTCTGCTTGTTGCCTTTCTTTAGCAGTGGTTTCCTAGCAGAAATTCTACCCTGAAGGCCTGATTCACACAGTCTCCTCTTAACAGTTGTTGTAGAGATGTGTCTGCTGCTAGAACTCTGTGTGCCATTGACCTGGTCTCTAATCTGGGCTGCTGTTAACCTGCGATTTCTGAGGCTGGTGACTCGGATGAACTTATCCTCCACAGCAGAGGTGACTCTTGGTCTTCCTTTCCTGGGGCGGTCCGCATGTGAGCCAGTTTCTTTGTAGCACTTGATGTTTTTTGTGACTGCACTTGGGGACATTTTCAAAGTTTTCCCAATTTTTCAGACTGACTGACCTTCATTTCTTAAAGTAATGATGGCCACTTGTTTTTCTGTACTTAGCTGCTTTTTTCTTGCCCTAATACAAATTCTAACAGTCTATTCAGTAGGACTATCAGCTGTGTATCCACCGGACATCTGCACAACACAACTGATGGTCCCAACCCCATTTATAAGGCAAGAAATCACACTTATTAAACCTGACAAGTGAAACCTTAGACCTGTGAAGTGAAAACCATTTCAGGTGACTACCTCTTGAAGCTCATCAAGAGAATGCCAAGAGTGTGCAAAGCAGTAATCAAAGCAAAAGGTGGCTACTTTGAAGAACCTACAATATGACATTTTTCAATTGTTTTACACGTTTGTTATGTATATAATTCCATATATAATTCCACGTGTTAATTCATAGTTTTGATGCCTTCAGTGTGACTCTACAATTTTCATAGTCATGGAAATAAAGAAAACTCTTTGAAGGAGAAGGTGTGTCCAAACTTTTGGTCTGTACTGTACATACATATATATTCACTGCCCATCCAACAAATAAAAAGTTACCACCTGGATTTAACTAAGTAAAGAGGTCAGCGCCTCCCATTGGATAATTACTGCATGGATGATTTAGTTATTTAACCGCTAAGCTTCTCATTTCTTAAACAACCATGTCAGAAGACACATCCTGTGGTTGTGGAAAAGACGTTCATCTGTTTCAGGAGGGTCAAATTATTGGCATGTATCAAGCAAAGAAAACATCTAAGGAGATCCACTGAAACTACTAAATTGGTTCAAGAAATGTCCAGAACATTATTAAAAACTGAAAGTGTAGGGGGGAAACATCATCATTCAAGAAAAATCTTGAATGATCGTGATCGGTGATCACTTAAATGTTTGGTGAAAAGAACATTTCCACACGTACAATGTGAAGGGAACTCAAGAGATTGGGACTAAACAGCTGTGTAGCCTTAAGAAAAACACTCATCAGTGCGGATAATCGGGAAAAAAGGGTTTAGTTGCTAGGGAGCATAAAGATTGGACTCTGGAGCAATAGAAGGTCATGTGGTCTGATGAGTCCAGAGTGATGGTGCATCAGGGTAAGAAGAGAGGCAGATAAACTGATGCACCAATCATGCCTAGTGCCTGCTGTACGAGCCTGTGGGGGCAGTGCTGTGATCTGGGGTCGCTGCAGTGGGTCAGGTCTCGGTTCAGCAACGTTATGTCCTTAAAGAATGAGGTCAGCCGACCACCTGAATATACTGAATGACCAGGTTACTCTATCAATTAATTTTTTCTTCCCTGATGGCGCAAGGCAGATTCCAAGGATTCATCAGGCTCAAATCATGAAAGAGGAAAGTGGATCAGGGAGCACGAGATCATTTTCACACATGGATTAAACACCACAGAGAATCCTTGGGATGTGCTGGAGAAGACTTTGTGCAGTGGTAATCAAAGCTAAAAGTGGTAAAACAATTTTTTGGACAGGCAGTGTGTGATATATATTTTCTCATTTATAGCATTTGACAGAATTTAGATTGCTCTCTGCAAAATCACAAAGTTCATCTGAGTTGATGCAAAAATACATTATAATAAATGCATAATTGTTGTGCATTTAGGTTCGAGTTTCAAACGGCATGACCCTAAGGTACCTCTCCTGTGTGAATGGCCTTATGAGTCAGGAGATCACTGTGTCGATAAAAACTCTTCCCACACTCTGAACAGTGATGGGGCTTCTCTCCTGTGTGAAGGCGAAGGTGTCGTTGGAGACTGCTGTGACGGGAAAAAGTCATTCCACACTGGGAGCAGTGGTGAGGCTTTTCACCAGTGTGAGTGACCTGGTGTGCTTTTAAAGTGCTCCGGCAGTTAAAACTCTTCCCACACTGTGAGCACTGGTACGGTCTCTCTCCCGTGTGAACACGCTGATGTTCTTTAAGACTGCCGGAATGGCCAAAACTTTTCCCACACTCTGAGCAGTAGTACGGCTTCTCTCCAGTGTGAACGCGTTGGTGTTGTTTCAGGATACTGAGGCGACCGAAACTCTTCCCACACTCTGAGCATTGATAGGACTTCTCTCCCGTGTGGATACGTTGGTGGTGTTGGAGACTACTGGAATGGCCAAAACTTTTCCCACATTCTGAACAGCGATACGGCTTCTCCCCTGTATGAACACGTTGGTGTTGTTTCAGACTACTGGAGCGGCCGAAACTCTTGCCACAGTCTGAGCAGTGATACAGCTTCTCTCCAGTGTGAATGCTCTGGTGAGTCCGGAGGTGACTTTGTTGCTTGAATCTCATCCCACACTCCAAACAGTGATGGAGTTTCTCTTCAGTGTGAATGCGCTGGTGTCTTCGGAGATTTGAATGGCCAGTAAAACTCTTCTCACAATACAAGCACGGGTAGATATCTTGCTCAATACTCGGGCTTCTTGATGGCCCAGCATTCTGATACAGGGTTTCATATTCCTCGGAGTGCCACCCTGTAAAAATGGAAGTATTACAAACTCATTGTGAAATAGAAGGTTTTGAGTTGTTAAGCAGCCTAAATTACAAGATCGATCAGACAAAAGATGAAAAGAAGGCATTAGGGCTGTGATGGTTCATCAGGAAGACCAGGTGGCCAATGGTCCCATTCACAGCTAGCATTTACATGTGTCTTGCTTAATCAGATTTTAAGTGGTCAGGGCCAGGAACAGGATCAAATGTGTTTTGAAATTAGAAACACATTCACAAAGTAGGTCAGAACAAATGAAAGACTATTTTGAGAAGTCTAAACCCATATTCCACACCAACACCAAAAGTCCTGCAACTCCTTACTAATGAAAACCGACCCCCAGTGTATTTAGACCGTTCTCGAGCTGAAGAGCTGAACATTATTGTGTTTTAAGGCTAAGCTAACAATCCAGTAGACCTGACCTCAGTTTGATTAAGTGTTTTAAAACACTTCTTCATCTGCTCTCTCCCTGACACACTGGATCTACTGAAATTTGCATTAACCCTGGCATTTCACCAGTAGGTTGAAAAACCTGGGACTTCACCCATTTCTATTTCATTAGAAATTCCTCTTACACAGACCACAAGCAGTAAGGAAGAGCAGACACTCTAATACCATTCTCAAGTTTGCTAACAACATAAGATGATGAGAAGACCAACTTGGACGTGGTAGATAAATCAGCTAGTCTAGCACACATGACCCAAAGTTTCCAGCAGATACAACAATGTAACAATCCCGATTCACCTCACCTCACTTTTCTTTACAATGAGAAGAAATAGAAAGCATAGAAGTGTAAAAGTGTCAGTGATACTTAACCCCACTCTGCTGTTGTAGAGGTATAGTCTTCATCTTCAGACTCTTCCTCTTTGATATAGAATCCATTTAGTTTGTCTACGGTGTCCACAGAGCCTGATGTTTCTCCATCTGAAATTCCACAAAGTACATTTAAAGTCAAGTAAACCTCTGAAGAACAGTAGGAGGAATGCACTCTGATGTCTTACAGAGATAGTCTTCATTTTCAGGTTCTTCCTTTTTAATATATTTCTGTTCATCCACAGGGGTGATGTGTCCCACAGGGTCTGGTTGTGTTTCACGTGGAATTTCACCATCTAAAATTTTTAAGAACAAAACACACAAGATGCAAGTCAGTGATCTACAGCCATGTTGCTGTGAATCCACCATGATCATGACTATAATGAGCAGTTCCAATGGGCTGTAATGTGTCCATTTGACTTACAGACATAGCCTTCATCCTCAGGTTCATCCTTCTTTACATGAACATATTCACCCACAGGGTTGATGAGACACAAAGAGCCTGGTGTTCCTTCATATGAATCTGCAGATGTTTCAGTCTGTGCATCACTATAAGCCTAGGGTGAGTAAAAGTGTAAATCACTGCATGGGCTCATTAACACCTCCAGAAATCATTGAACATGTTTGTTATGTCATCCACAAATGCAGGTTAAATCTTGAGCATGCAAGGGCAAAAGCCGCAACTCTGATGGTATGGTGGTGACTTGGTGCCTGTGGAATGGCTGCTTGTACATTTGGAAAGGTTCCAGGGTCCTTGTACTACAATAGTAACTGCATCTATTACAATAGCATGGCTTCGTAGTAGAAGAGTCCGAGTGCTGAACTAGTCTGCCTGCAGTCTAAACCTTTTACCATTTGGTGCATCATCACACAGAAAATACAACAAAGGAAACCCAGAACTGTTAAGCAGCTAAAATCCTGTATGAGAAACATATTGGACAACATTCCTCTCCCAAAACTTCAGCAACTGGTCTCCTTGGTTCCCGGATATAGTATATTGACAGAAGACATGATGCTATATACTGGGAAACATGGCCCACGTTTCTGAAATCCATTACACCCATCAAATTCAAATTAACATTTAATTAATTTTAACTTTACTTAAAATTGTATATATTATCAATGTAAACTCTTGATGTCTGTTTTATTGTGAATAGAATATAGATGTATGAGACTTGCAAATCATTGCATTGTTTTTGGAATTGGGGTTGTAAAGATTCTAATGAAACTCGGCCTAACGCAGGGCTTGAACCCAGACCCTGAGCCAAATATGTCTCTTCCAGACGTCTTTGGATGCACAGACATGAAATATTTCTTTCACTTTCACTAGGAGACCTAAACCTTGGGATGAACTGGAATGTGGACTGAACCCCAGGCCTCCTTACTTCAGTCAGTACCAGACTTTAACACCTTTGTGGTTAAATTAATCTCCAAAAAGCTCCACAAAATCTAGTGGAACATTTTTTGATAATATCACAAATCAAAGTTTTTGTAAAAATCTCTAAATCCTAGAAAGGTGGGGGATGCAGCCTATGAAGGACCTGCAAAAGCAATTGCCTAAAACCTCATTTCCTGACTGGGTTCATGCCTTGAGACTTTAGTGGTGTAACAGTTCATGTATGTACTGTGTATGTCAATGCTACAGGTGGAGTTGCAGATGAGTGAGGATGCATAAAAAACAACCATACCCACATTTACATGAAGTATGAACCACAAATCCCTCACAGCTAAAGAAGAGCATCTGACCCAGCTCCTCAACCTGCCTTTTGCACTTTCACACACATATAGAACCCTATGTATTAACTTAGTTGATACCAGGTGACCTTTTGGGGATCTTGTTGTCAGCTATGCCCACAAAACCATATTGTTGTTTGGTTTAAAACTCCATGGTGACCAGATTTCTGGATTGTTTTACACATTGTCTTTGACAGATTAGAGATTCCTTTATTTCTCACCATCTCTTCTATCAAGCTAGACACAAGGGTTGACAAAGTGCAATAGGTTCCAAAAGGTTCATTAGGAATATTGTCAATTTAACCAGAAAGAATCTGCCTGTAGTAGACCAGTGCCCTGTTTCCTGGCTCAAACTGCGAGGGTACTGGGCAATTCGGTTGCTCTTTGGTTCTGCTCACACCTACTTAGAAATAAGATTTGGAATGCATCAGTCAGGATTTCAGCCTTATCATAGCAGAGATGCTGCTGGTTAAAGTGGTAAATGACTTATTAGCCTCTGATCAGGGTTGTGTCTCCTTACTTGTGTTGCTCGTTTTTCCTTGTCTCCACTGGCTCACTCATAAGGGTTAAACTTACAATTACAGGGAGCAAATTTATGCATTTTTATAACAATTTTATCTGAGCAAAGCTGCTTTGAGACAATATCCTTTAATAAACTACAAATAAAACTAAATTGACTTGAGCAGACATGGTGTTTGCTGTGGGGATGGTTTCGCTGGTTAACAGCATACACACATACACACACACACACACACACACACACACACACACAGCCGTCTTATTTTGATTCTGGTACTCTTGTTGTTTTTGTGCCTGTATTTCTACTTGAATTTAATCATGTTTTGCCTCAATGCAACATCACTCTTGATTCAATGCAGCACTGCCGTGCCAGTCTAACCTGCATACTTTCCTTATCCCCCCCAAACATGATGCATTCTCTCCTGGTCCCTGACACCTCACACTGATTCATTCTTTTTATAGAATGCTATTCTTCATGCTGCTACTGTCGCATCTTATGCTAGATGCTTACATTTGTTTCAAAAAAAGTATAAGAACACTACGGCTTTCAGCAATGTTTTTGTTCATCACGCACTGAAATGTAACTCAATAGTCTCAGAGGTGTGTATATGCATTCTCTCAATCAATAACCTGGATATCTTTCATACACGTCCTGCTGTCTGTGTGACTGATATTCCTGGACCTATAAGTTTCTGCTAGCTCAGAGATTAACCTAAAAAACATCTTCCCAGAAGAGTGGAGTGAAATGGGAACTAAATCTGGAAAGGAGTGAGATGTTGAAAAGAGACACAGTAAACTTCTGGACAGGTGTCCACACAGTTTTGTTCATACAGTGTAGGTACCACGTGTTACCTGTGAGACAGCAGGAGCAGAAGTGTGTGGTTGGACATCTGCTGACTCCATTAGAAGGTCTTGAAGGTCCTAGTAGATGAGTTTGAATCACACATCGAGATTTCATTATAAGTTAAACACCACATCATTTAATTAAATAAAATATTATATCTATTAAATAAAACAATATAAATTCAGCTCATAAAATGCTTTTGGTATTAAAACATTTCTCGCTCGTTTCATTGATGTTAATAAAGTTTTAGTTTCTGATTATTCCTTCTGTGATTTAAAGAGTTTTTCTCTTAGATCAGTTCAGATAAACTCTAAGCTTTACCTTGTGATTTACAAAAAGCAAATGTTCCTAATAACTGCATTAAATACCTCAATCTTTAAATCAGTCGCATTTCGTTTTCAAATCCGGGTCAATTTTAAGAATGAAAGGAAGAAGTTTATGAAGAAGTTCTGATTTTGCCTCAGAAAAGGATGAATGTAGGTTTTATATCAAATTTAAATGCTTTATTACTTTAGTTCTTTTTTAGATCGATTACAATTTTATTATTTATATTTTACACAGAAATTGAATTCTACTAATCTACTGAAATAAGAGCTGTTATTCTCACCATCTTCAATCCATTTTGCTCAGGATTGAATTGAGAAGATATCAGGAGGAGACGCTATAAATATCACAGTGTGATCTGTAATTGCGAGTGGGGGATGAAGTACACAAAGCATGTAGTGGAGGTAAAGTAGTGATACATTTAGTAAAATGTGACTCCAGTAAAAGTTAAATTGTCCCTTTAAACTTTCACTCGAGTACAGACGCTGCCCACCTTCCCAACCGCTCGTACCATCAATTCACAAGTTGTCAGTGTTCGTTATCGACTACGCAAATCCCCTAATGACGCAAGAGCTATAAATACTATCAAACAATAAAATTAAATAAAAACACTGTATACAATATTTTGTATGAAGTAATTTTCACTTTGAGAACAGGTTTGTTCATATTTGTGAAAGTTTGTGAAGTGGGAAGCGTCTGCATTTACCTTCACGTGTACTCAAATATCCAAAGTACTCATTCATTATAACTATAATGTTCATATCATTTTTAGCGCTCGATCCTGATTGGTGACTCGCTGCGTGTTTCATGTTTTTATCCTCGTTAATAAAAAGGAACGACTCATTTTACAAAAATGTAGTAAAAAGTGAGAGATTCGAGTTAGAAATGTGGCGACGTTACAGTAAAAATCTCCACAAATGGAAACACTTCAGTAAAATACAGATACACGAAAAAGCGAATTAAGTACATGAACTAATTCATTTTCTTCATCACTACTGTATACACACCTTTCTGCAGTGTTACACACCAGCCAGGGAACACACTCCTGATCAACACACACCTTTCTGCAGTGTTACACACCAGCCAGGGAACACACTCCTGATCAACACACACCTTTCTGCAGTGTTACACACCAGCCAGGGAACACACTCCTGATCAACACACACCTTTCTGCAGTGTTACACACCAGCCAGGGAACACACTCCTGATCAACACACACCACTGCCAGTCCTAACATTCACATCACTCAGAAAAACTCTTCTTTTACACACACACACACACACACACACACACACACTCCCTCATCATTTATTAAATCTACATGAATCCTGCAGGATTTCCACCTGAATATCACTCCTGTGTCAGGAATCACTTCATTCTCACTAGTGCTCGAGTGGGTTTTGTCTCATCGCGGTGATGAAGCTGGAAGTTTCCTCCATTCTGTTCTCTCGGCTGTTGGATTGTTGATTTGTGATAAACCTGTGATTAGTGGTGATGATCTTCTGCTCTGTGATCTGCTGCTGGAGCACTGGGTTTGTATCCGTCACTTACTAAAGTCGATCTCTGTTCAATGAGGAACCAGGATCAGTCATTAAAGTCTGTTCTCCTGAAGTTCCTGCACTACACTCAAAGTAAACAAATGACACTTAAAGATGATGATGAGACCGCATGAAGAGCGCCATCTTACCGGAAGTGATTCAGCCTCTAACTGTTAGCAGAACAGCTCAGCTGGAGGAACTTACCTCAGGAATGACAGGAGAACGGAGTGAAGATCCTGAAATACAGACACTGGGTGAAATCTGCGACTGTAAAACACCTTCAGGAAGATTTTTCACGCTAAAGAAGATCAGATCTGTGAGAAACCTGTTCACTCAGAAAGGGACAAAAACCCTGCAGCTCCTCCCTCTGTTGTGGGTTTCTATCGATGTTAGTAGTGAAGCGCCATCTGTTGGAGGAGGTTGGTATTAACATCACAAACTGAGTTCCTCAGACCGTCTATCACTCAAACTCACATTCCTCCTCTTCTTCATCTTCCTCCTCCATCTTCTCCCATTAGGAGTCTCCGCATCCGTCTCCATATCCCGCAGATAAACCCTTAAGAGACACCATGTAAAAATATTTAACAGGGATGAAGAGAAATGCAAAGAGAGAGATGGAGATGAGAAGCGTAAGAAAGATTAAACTCGAGGAGAAAGAAGAAAGATTCTTTAGTAGATCAGCGACTCTCTGTATCCTAAAAAAGTCTCAGCACTTTAAAGAGATTATGATTATCTACAGTCAGTCCTGAAGTGTTTCACAAACATTCATGGGTCCATTAAAAACAGTGGTTTATCAAGTTCCAAGTTTCCAAAAGAGTTTAAAACAGTTCTGGTCAAAAGTTGGTGCATGTGTGTCCCTTGTAGGACATTTTTGCTACCAGCCATTTTTTTATTTATCTAAATTACCTTTTATTTTTCTCAACTGTTCCTCCCCAGATTTTTAAAACCTTGTCTTTTTTTTTTTTTTTGCATGACTGAACCTTCTGTCAGATATACTCAGATATTTTTAAAGAAGTTCCCTGGGAAGTTTGGGCACGTTTAACTGACCAGTGCCCAAATAAAAGCACATCACTTTTGCTCTAGTTAATGTTTGAGGATATTATATCAGAGTGTTCACCTGCGTATATCACTGTGTCTTCAGCATACGCTGACAGATGGAAGGCATTCCAACAAATTGACTTCAGTAGCTGACAAGACCAAAATAAGTTTAATCACTAACTTAAATAATTAAGCAAAAATAAAAACAAATACAATGCCAACTACCCACCAAGACCAGGGTCTTCAAGAAGAAATGGCATGAGATTCCATACTACCCCAATTTTACTATTTACAGGCTTTACATGGTTATTTACATATAACACCTAAAAAAAAAAATGTAAAAGTTCTATTGGGTAGAATACACCCTTTCCAACAATGGTTCTGAAAATCTCCAAAAGCTTCTCAAGCCCAACATCTAGCACGTCTTGAATTCAAACAGACAGCCCTTAGATCCAAAATGGCTCTCCTAACAAGGTGTAGTGACGTTGCTTATAAAGTGGGGAGCACCAATCAGCAGGCAGCTCCAATCAAGAGGCAGCAGCCAATCGGATAAGGTTTCTTACACATGACACAGACAACGTGAACATAGAGAAATGAAGCAACCATAAGGTTGATACAGCTGACAGACAGCAACCATGTCAGACTCGCCTGAACTTCACTCCACTTTAGAAGGAGCACATTAGCCACCATTAACCTTCAGTACACTTTCAATGTTGCACTCAAAAACTTTTATTTTGTTGCTCTCCATCAGCCGTCCATCAGCTTTCCTGTGTGTTAATCACCACATCATCAGTGCCGAGCTCTATATTACTGCATCATCATCCTGAGCACTGATCTCATCCAGTGTTAGGCCATGAACACACAAACCCCCTGCCCTCTTTACCATGTTCACCAATAGAATTCACACCACCACCACCACCACTTTCTCATTCTCCTCCACACTGTGATGCTGCATTAGACTTTTAATCCCCTCTATATCCTAAACCTGGGTGTTCTGGTGTTAAAGTGAAATCACTTGCTAGGCATGAACCTACTCCCTGTGAGAGAGGGAGACGGAGAAAGATGTAGAAGATGTCTGACATTTCCAAGGCTCTCGTGTGGTTTTGGAGACATTTCGGCCCACTCTTTCTTACAGCATTGTTTCAAGTTATTAAAACATCATGTGTTCTCTCAGGTTTTTCTGCCATTCTCTAAAGCCAACACAGATTTTATATTCAAATCCTCAAAAGTGAATCGAGAGAGCGAGTGGATGGTTTTTATTTTTAATTCTGATCAGGACATAAATACCATGATGAACATTTTAAATTGTTCTTCAACACATTCCATTTCAGGTCGAATACAGTTGAAGAGCATTCAGTCTAAGCAGGAGAGCGCCTCCCGGGTGTGAACACGCTGGTGTGTCCGGAGCTCAGTTCTCCGAATAAAACTCTCCCCACACTCCGGACACTGATGCTGTTTGGGTCCGGTGTGAAGGCGTTGGTGTCCCTGGAGATGACTCTGTCGGTGAAAGCTCTTCCCGCACTGCGAGCACTGATACGGCTTCTCTTCGGTGTGAATGCGCTGGTGTGTGTAGAGTTGACTCTGCTGATGAAAGCTCATCCCGCACACCGAGCAGTGGTACGGTTTGACTCCGTTGTGAATGACCTGGTGAGCTTTGAGGTGGTTTTGTCGTTTGAAGCTCTTCCCGCACTGTGAGCAGTGGTAGGGTTTCTCTCCGGTGTGAATGCGCTGGTGTATCTGGAGATCCCCCTGCCGAGAGAAACTCTTCCCACACTGTGGGCACTGGTACGGTTTCTCTCCCGTGTGAATCAGCTGGTGCGACGTGAGTCCCTGCCGATAAAAAAAACTCTTGCCGCACTGCGAGCACTGATACGGCTTCTTCCCCGTGTGAATGCGCTGATGCCGTCGGAAATTACTGCGGTCGGAAAATACTTTCCCGCACTCTGAACAAGGATGGACGTCTTTCTGCGCTGGACTGAACACCTTACTGCTGACAGAACCACACACTTTAGTGTGCGGAACCTCGGAGCTGCTCCTGGGTGTCGGATTCTCGTATCTCATTTCTCCTGATGGAACCAGTCTCTTATAATGCTCAAAGTGACATCTCCTGGTGTGTTTGTGGAGGTAAATCTCAGATGTATAGGAAAGTGAACACAAGGAGCAAGTGAAGACTTGTGACTGGCCATCGTCCATTTCTAGAAGGATAAACGTTGAAAAGTTTAAAAATGTATTGTAAAATCAATATCTACCTACAATATATTGTATTTAATATAGGCTTATAGGCTATGAATTACAGATGTGTCATATAGTGTAATCGTGCCATTCTACTTATCTTAAAGAAAATCATCCTGTGGTACGTTTAGCACTTCTACGGAATCTCATGCTTCTTGGAATCTCATATGAATCCATGTCATGCAAGTTCCATTAAGAGCACTTACTTTGTCACACAAGAAGGATAATTCATTATATTAAACGACCTTTCTAGAGCCTTTGGTCTTATTACCAAGGGAAAATCCAAGCAACTTAACCAAGACCTCAGAAAAAAAATCTTCTGGACCTCCACATGTCCAGTTCCTCATTAGGAGCATTTTCCAAACAACTAATGGTACAGAAGCATATAAACATCTGCATACACAGGCACTGCAGAGCTCCAAATGACATCATGGTCATGTTGAACTAAAGTAGTAGGAGATAAATAAGAAAAAAAACAATTGGGGAACAATTTGGTTTGAAGAAAAAGTCATCTTTGCCATAGACTCTTTTATTAATACATTTATTCAATGATTAATTCGTATTCAACATTATTATTATTATTATTATTATTATTATTATTATTACTCCTGTTTGTATGTATGGTTATATGTACTGTATTTTTATATTGCACTTCAATATGTAAAATTTAGATTTAGATCTCATTCTAATTTTAATTGAGTTACTTTTTATTTTACTTGAGTAGATGTTTCGACCTGTAACTTGTACTTTTACTTGAGTAGGATATTTTCCATCTCTGGTAATTCCAACTAAAAGCAGTGTGTGTTTTTTTCCACAGTTATGTGATGAAGAGTGGAATAAAACATGTGGCTCTGAGGTTCTTTCTAATGAGAGGAACACAGGAACAGAGTGAGTGGAACAGTGTCAGTGATACTTAACCCAATACTGCAGTTGTACAGAGGAAGTCTTCATCTTTAGGCTCCTCCTCTTCTATATATTTGATCTGAAATCCTCTCTGTTGGTCTGCAGTGTCCACAGAGCCTGATGTTTCTCCATCTGAAAAGCCATCAATATACATTTTAATACTTTCTCCTCTGTAGAACACTGAGGGGATCATGGGGATTGGGGAGGAGAGCAAGTGAACATAGTAAAACATATGAGTCCAATATAAAGCCTTATACTCTCAGTACTCTTACAGAGATCATCTTCATCTTCATCTTCTTCCTTTTTCATAGATTTCAGTTCATCTGCAGGGGTGATGTGTCCCACAGCCCCTGACGCTCCTGCACCTGAAATCAGTCAGGGTGTAAGTGAGTGATTCAGGGGTTCGGTTACTGTAGGGGTAAAGGTGTGTGTGTGTGTGTGTGTGTGTGTGTGTGTGTGTGCTTTTCAGATGTGCCTCTTTGAATTCTTTGGAATTACACAGGAATGATTACAGGAACAGAATGAGTGTCAGTGATACTTAACCCAATACTGCAGTTGTACAGGGAACGTCTTCATCATCAGACTCTTCCTCTTTTATATATTTGATCTGTAATCCTCTCTGGTGGTCTGCAGTGGTGTACCCCGAGCCTAATGTTTCTCCACCTGAAATTTCACCAAGTACATTGAATCATTTCACCTCTGTAGAACACTGTGGGAATTATGGGGGCAAATATAACCTAGTAAAATGTATTGGTTCAATCTGACTCTCATCTCCCTCTAGTCTTGTAGAGCATGTCATTCTGATAAGATGGAGATTTTGCTCATTGGACCAAAAACCAGTAAACAGCTCCAGCATTTCAACCTGCATAGAAGGATGTTCTGTAACTACTAGTTCAACAGTAAAAGATCTGGGAGTTATTTTAGAGCAACTTGTCTTTCAATAATCACATTAACCAAGTTACAAAAACTAGTCTTCTTCCACCTTAGAAATATTTCTAAGCTAAGAAACATGTTGTCCATATCCGATGCAGAGAAGCTCGTCCATGCGTTCATGACCTCCAGACTGGACTATTGAAATGCATTACTAGGTGGATGTCCTGCATCATTAATAAACAAGCTTCAGTTAGTTCAGAATGCAGCAGTCAGAGTTCTTACAAGGGCAAGAAAATATCACCATATAACCCCGATCTTCTCGTCCTTACACTGGCTTCCTATTAAGATTCAAATCCACTACAAACTACTGCTTCTTACCTACAAAACACTAAATGGTTTATCTCCATATATCTATCCAGTCTTCTAACACGCTACAATCCGTTACGCTCCCTGAGATCTCAAAACTCTGGACTTCTAGTAGTTCCTAGAATAGCAAAGTCCACTAAAGGTGGTAGAACATTCTCACATTTAGCTCCTAAACTCTGGAACAGTCTTCCTGACGGTGTTTAGGGCTCAGACACACTCACCCAGTTTAAGTGTAGATTAAAGACGTATGTTTTTAGCGAGTTCTACAAATAACACACATCACATATCATAACCTTGTGCTCCAGAACATCTGATCACATCACATTATCAACTTGTGCTGTTAATTTCATGAACAGCAGCTACGCTAATTCCTCTCCACTGCTTCTCTTTCTCTCCCCATCCCGAGGCTTCCTGAGGTTGCTCCAGCTCCCAGTCATGTCCCACCTCATGAAGATTATGGACCTTTAAAAAAGTAGATGCCGAACTCGCAATTCGAAAATTCTGTAAAGCTGCTTAGAGACCATTGTGAAAAGTGATTCAGAAATAAACTTGAACTTACAGAAATAACCTTCATCTTCAGCTTCTTCCTTTTTAATATATTTCAGTTTATCTGCAGGGGTAAAGTGTCCCACAGACCCTGGTGTTTCTCCACCTGAAATTTCAAGGAATAAGTCAGTGATGTTGGATTGCTGTAGTTGTTAATGTGTGTGTGTGTGTGTGTGTGTGTGTGTGTGTGTGTGTGTGTGTGTGTGTATGCACACAGTGTTTCTGAGATAAACCTCAAACCCACCATGGTCAGGATAAACAGTAACAATGGGCTGCATTGTGTCCTTCTGACTTACAGCCATAGCCTTCATCCTCAGGTTCATCCTTCTTTACATGCTTCAGTTGGTCCACAGGGTTGATGTGTCCCACAAAGCTCGATGTTTTTGATGTTTCTCTCTGTACATCAACAAACAAAGCTAATGAGAAGTAAGTTAATTATTTAGCAAAGAAAATCAGCGCTAGATGATGAGCATCAACAGTCTTACTAACTACCTTTGAAAACTTTTTGGAGATGCACAAAAATTCCATACCATCTACTCTGGAGATATGAGGAAAACTAAGTACACCCTTACTGCTTCTATAGGATTTAGGAGGCTAAGCATCAGCCAGGTGCTGCTAATAAATTCTTTTGATTATTTGAGCTAAGAATGAGTGTGATCTCCTCTATAAAAGTCCAAGTTTTAGCAGTCTACTGGTCTGGAGCATTCAGGTGTGTGTTAAAACAACAAGACTTTAGCGATGATCTTAGAGAAGCAGCTGTTGCTGCTCATCAATCTGGAGTGGGTTATAAGGCCATTTCCAAACTATTTAAAGTCCATCATTCTACAGTGAGAAGTGAACACATTCAAGACAGCAAGTTAACATCAAGGTCAGTCTGTGATGTCTTGCCAAATGCCTCATGCAAGAACATCATACTCTGGAGATTTCAGATGTGTGGCTTTAATTTTACTCACATTTGTCATACATTTTACACAGAAATACAGTTTATTAATACAAAGTTAAAATGTTTGGAGACAAAAGTGTATAACTGGTGCTTCTCTGACCCACGTGTGTTACACGTCTGTGATTTCATCATCACGCTAGAACAAAGATTCTGCATGAAAATTGGCAAATCTGCCACAGAGACACAGCAGCGCTTCAACAAGTCGTTCGAGGTGTTTCCATCGGCACTCGTGCTACAAGAGCAGAAGAACATCACTGGACGACCATAAGAGATCAGGAAGGCCTTGGATGAGCTCAAACCCAGGAAACGTCCAAACCTTTCAGCAGTCCACATGATCTCACTTCCACACACACCCTACCTGCCAGATTCAGCTCTAGCGAACTTCACCCTGTTCCTGAAGATGAAGATCCAGCTCGTAGATCACCGTTTTAAACATCATTGTGCAGAATCACCGCAAATTGCAGAAGGTGTTTGACAGGCTTGGAGAGGAAGACTTTCAGGACACATTTCAGAAGAACTTGTTTTATATATAAAATGCTTTATTTTTTGATACAATCTCATATTCTGATAATAACTGATCCTTATCTTCAACCTAAACCTCAGATTTCCTTTAAATCATGGAATCTGACTCCCAGCCCTGTATCTTCATCCCATATTCTAATAATCCGATTAGATCTCAGACAGATCAGACATGTGTAGGTGTTACCTGTGAGACAGCAGCAGCAGGAGTATGTGGAGCTTCTCTGCAGGAACATGGTTGGACCACTGCTGACTCCATTAGAAGGTCTTACAGGTTCTTAAAAAGAAACTCAAATCACAAATCAAGATTTCATTATAAATTAACCATCACATGCTTTAATTAGATAAAATATCCTAATAGTATCTATTAAATTAAACTGTAGTAAAGTGTAAAATAAATCAGTAAATAAATCCAGTTTATAAAATACCCTGTGTTTACGGGTTAGCAGCTCCACCAGGGTTACTGAGACCCAATCCCAAATCTCTCCTCTTTCACTAGGTAGTGAACTACACAGGGTGACTACACCACTCTATCTCTCCCTAATCTAGTGCACTTCGAAGGGAGGAAGGAGGGATTCGGGATCAAGCCACAAACTGTACAACAGCTCAGCTGGATGAATTTACCTCAGGGATTAAAGAGAAACGCAGTCAAATAAACACAATAACAAGCTTTTATATTAAAATAAATCTGGTTAATATCAAATTTCCCCTCTGGAGATGATTATATCAATGAAAAGGGAATAACATATAAACAACTCCGCCTTGATTTTCTTCTATTTATTCGGCGTTTTACCCTCTGTAGGTGTAAATCCTGCTGTCTAGTGGGCTGGAGAGTGAAGCAGAGCTACAGAGAAGGAAAAACTGTGTATATGTAAACTCTTACATCTTTGTGAAAACTGACTGACTCCTATTATTTTAATCACTAATAACTTCTCAACATAGCGTTTCCACTTAAACACCTCTCAATCTCTCGTTTTTTGTTTTTCGCACCACCCTGTGCACTCCAGAGACTGATTTGGGTGAAATCCCAGTAGGGGATCAACAATTAAAAAAAAAAACTCAAACCAGCCCATTTGATACCACCTACCACACCAGGGGTAGGAGACCCAAATATCTTACATATGGGTTTGGTTAGAAACCACCAGAGGCACTGAGACTTATTTTGGCTTCACTTTTCACTCTGTTACGAGGTGATATCAACAAGAATCGCTCTGTTTACAAGAAAGTACTTTATTTATCTATGTTGACACACTTTCACCTTCAATATAGTCCCCTTGCACAGTAAAACAGTGTTCCCTGCGTTCTTCTAGAACGTGTCCTGGAAGTCTTCTTTTGAAAGCACCTTTTGCCATTTACACTGGATCTCCGCAATGGTTTCTAGACGGCAACCTTTGAGTTGGATCTTTATCTTCGGAAAGAGGGCGAAGTCCACAGGAACCAAGTAGTGTGGGTGCGAAAATGTGTTCAGAATAGCAAACGTGGTAACCCACGTGGCAGAACAGCACCAGTAACACAGCTTTCAGTGTACATAGGACCATGTGTTTTGACACACTGACTTATGAAGTTGGTGCTCCCTATGACTCTGCATGCAGCCTTGTGCTGCCATCTGTTGGCGTGTTACAAAACTAGACTCAAAATGTTTTGATACCACCTCGTATACAGTCATTGTATTGGATGTGGAATTGGAAGCTTAGTGGTTTATATCATGGACTTCTGATCAGAAGCTTGTGAGCTTGAATCTGAGAACCACCCGGATACCATTGCTGAGCCCCTGAGCAAAGTTCCTAACCTTGTATTGAGGTTAATGACATCTGTCTGGATAAGAGTGTGAGGGACCATTTTGTGGCTTACAGCTTTAACGTTTTGTTGTGTCCATTAGGGGTGTATCCTATATTTAAATAAACTTTCAGAAAAAGTGTAACAGACCTTTAGAGATGCAACCAGACATCTTCCAGCAAAACCACTCAGTGCTCATTCTGTTCAAAAGATATGAATAGCTTGTGGGAGGACCATGAGCTAGCTTGTCTCTGCATACAAAGTTTACATACAAAGTCTCATTGTCTTGTGGAACAAAGATAGAGTTTAAAAGGAAGTGAAAGTGACATTTCAGTAAAGTCAGGCACTGATGTAGGTGAGGTGAGGAGGCCTGGGGTGACTGCAGCAAGGAAAAACTTACTAGATGTATGGGGTGTTCATAGCTCTATAGCAGGAGATCTTCCACTTCAACCCAAGCCGATCTTCATAGAGCTGGCTTTGTGCATGGAGACATGCTGTAATACTGGAACAGGTTTGGGTCTCCTAGTTCACGTGAAGGGACAATTCCATTCTATAGCATCCAAAGGATCCTGAATAATGGTGTGCCTCTAACTTTGTGCCAACAGTTGGAGAAGAACCACATATGGCTGGAAAATAATTTCATGCTCCCACATCCAAAGACATCCTGAGTAAAACTTTGAGCAATCATACGGTTTCTCTCCGGTATGAATGTATTGGTGTTGCCGAACAACCATTCGGGAAGTAAAACTTGGAGCAGTCCTATGGTTTCTCTTCAGTGTCAAGAACTCAGGAACTTTGAGCTTGCAATGGTGTCCTTAGAGAGCTCTCAGAATCATATGTGTATATGATGTAAAAATTTGAGCATTCCTCTCTCTCTTAAGGAACAGTGATTATACCAGAGGATTCCAAACTAGTAGGACACTTGGCTTGGTTACATTAATTTATTATACAAATAAAAATTAGACAAACAGATTTTGTGTGATATTTAAAAATGTCAGTAGAAATTATTCAGCACTCAGCAGCATTCCTGATCCCATTTATTTAAAAAAACTGTATAATGCTATGCAGTTGCTAACAGCAGCTAGTCTAGGAGGCTAACCACACTAACCATAGGTGTATGAGGTGGTATCAAAAAAGTTATGAGACTCTCTCTGTTTACAAGAAAGTACTTTATTTATTTTATGTTTACACACTATCACCTTCAAAATAGTCCCCTTACACAGCAATCATATGTGGTCATATAACCCCAATCCTCCCATCCCTACACTGGCTTCCTGTTAAGTTTCGAAAAGATTACAAACTACTACTTCTTACTTATAAAACACTAAATGAATTATCTCAATGTTTCTCTCCAGTCTTTTAACACGCTACATTCTGTCACGCTCCCTGAGATCTCAAAACTCTGGACTTCTAGTAGTTCCTAGAATAGCAAAGTCCACTAAAGGTGGTAGAACATTCTCACATTTAGCTCCTAAACTCTAGAATAGTCTTCCTGACGGTGTTTGGGGCTCAGACACACTCTCCCAGTTTAAGTGCAGATTAAAGACGTATGTTTTTAGCGAGTTCTACAGATAACACACATCACATCATAACCTTGTGCTCCAGAACATCTGATCACATCACATTATCAACTTGTGCTGTTAATATCATGAACAGCAGCTACGCTAATTCCTCTCCAATGCTTCTCTTTCTCTCCCCATCCCAAAGCATCCTGAGGTTTGGCCAGCTCCAGTCACCTCCCACCTCATGAAAATTATCGACCTTTAAAGAAGTAGATGCCGAACTCACAAACATCCCGAACCATCTAGAGACGTACCAGTGCTAATTGGATCTCGCTACATGTGTGGAGTTTTGACATTGGACCTCCTGGAGTGTTTAAAGGCTCTGGCATGGAGAAGCTGATGCTGGATCTGTGATGATCACAAATGTTGAGCTCAGTAGCTCCTACTTTTTTAACCACAAAGACTGTAGAAGACTGTAGAAAGAACATTACTAATAATCTTATACTCCAGTGTTAGTTCTCACTCTCCAGTGTTCTGTATTGTTGAAAGATTTATGATCAAACTCTTGATCAAATGAGGATGAGGTTCCCCTTTTGAGTCTGGTTCCTCTCGAGGTTTCTTCCTCATTACATATAAGGGAGTTTTTCCTTGCCACAGTTGCCACGGCTGCTCATCAGGGATAAATTCACACCATTCACCATCACTGTTGATTTCTGTAAAGCCTGTTGTGAAAAGCGGAATAGAAATAAACTTGACTTGACTTGAGTATGATAAAGGGGACAGTGTGATAAAGTGGACAGTATGATAAAGGGGACAGTATGATAAAAGGGACAGTATGATAGTGTACAGTATGATAAAGGGACAGTATGATAGTGGACAGTATGATAAAGGGGACAGTATGATAAAGTGGACAGTATGATAAAAGGGACAGTATGATAGTGGACAGTATGATAAAGTGGACAGTATGATAAAAAGGACAGTATGATAGTGTACAGTATGATAAAGGGACAGTATGATAGTGTACAGTATGATAAAGGGGACAGTATGATAAAGGGGACAGTATGATAGTGTACAGTATGATAAGGGGACAGTATGATAGTGTACAGTATGATAAAGGGGACAGTATGATAGTGACAGTATGATAAAGGGGACAGTATGATAAAGGGGACAGTATGATAGTGTACAGTATGATGGACAGTATGATAAAGGGGACAGTATGATAGGTACAGTATGATAAAGGGGAATAATAGTGTACAGTATGATAAAGGACTTAATATATGGACAGTATGATAGTGTACAGTATGATAAAGGGGACAGTATGATAAAGGGACAGTATGATAGTGTACAGTATGATAAAGGGACAGTATGATAAAGGGACAGTATGATAGTGTACAGTATGATAAAGGGGACAGTATGATAAAGGGACAGTATGATAGTGTACAGTATGATAAAGGGGACAGTATGATAGGGGACAGTATGATAGTGTACAGTATGATAAGTGGACAGTATGATAAAGGGACAGTATGATAGTGTACAGTATGAATTTAAGGGACATTATGATAGTGGACAGTATGATAAAGGGGACAGTATAATATATGGGACAGTATGATAGTGTACAGTATGATAAAGGGGACAGTATGATAAAGGGGACAGTATGATAAAGGGGACAGTATGATAGTGGACAGTATGATAAAGGGGACAGTATGATAAAGTGGACAGTATGATAAAAGGGACAGTATGATAGTGTACAGTATGATAAAGGGGACAGTATAATATATGGGACAGTATGATAGTGTACAGTATGATAAAGGGGACAGTATGATAGTGTACAGTATGATAAAGGGGACAGTATGATAAAGGGGACAGTATGATAGTGTACGGTATGATAAAGGGGACAGTATGATAGTGTACAGTATGATAAAGGGGACAGTATGATAAAGGGGACAGTATGATAGTGTACAGTATGATAAAGGGGACAGTATAATATATGGGACAGTATGATAAAGTGGACAGTATGATAAAAGGGACAGTATGATAGTGTACAGTATGATAAAGGGGACAGTATGATAAAGGGGACAGTATGATAGTGTACAGTATGATAGTGGACAGTATGATAAAGGGGACAGTATGATAGTGTACAGTATGATAAAGGGGACAGTATGATAAAGGGGACAGTATGATAAAGGGGACAGTATGATAGTGTACAGTATGATAAAGGGGACAGTATGATAAAGGGGACAGTATGATAGTGTACAGTATGATAAAGGGGACAGTATGATGTGTACAGTATGATAAAGGGGACAGTATGATAAAGGGGACAGTATGATAGTGTACAGTATGATAAAGGGGACAGTATGATAAAGGGGACAGTATGATAGTGTACAGTATGAATTTAAGGGGACAGTATGATAGTGGACAGTATGATAAAGGGACAGTATGATAGTGTACAGTATGATAAAGGGGACAGTATGATAAAGGGGACAGTATGATAGTGTACAGTATGATAAAGGGGACAGTATGATAAAGGGACAGTATGATAGTGTACAGTATGAATTTAAGGGGACAGTATGATAGTGGACAGTATGATAAAGGGGACAGTATGATAAAGGGGACAGTATGATAGTGGACAGTATGATAAAGGGGACAGTATGATAAAGTGGACAGTATGATAAAAGGGACAGTATGATAGTGTACAGTATGATAAAGGGACAGTATAATATATGGACAGTATGATAAAAGGACAGTATGATAGTGTACAGTATGATAAAGGGACAGTATGATAGTGTACGGTATGATAAAGGGGACAGTATGATAAAGGGACAGTATGATAGTGTACGGTATGATAAAGGGGACAGTATGATAGTGTACAGTATGATAAAGGGGACAGTATGATAAAGTGGACAGTATGATAAAAGGGACAGTATGATAGTGTACAGTATGATAAAGGGGACAGTATGATAAAGGGGACAGTATGATAGTGTACAGTATGATAGTGGACAGTATGATAAAGGGGACAGTATGATAGTGTACAGTATGATAAAGGGGACAGTATGATAAAGGGGACAGTATGATAAAGGGACAGTATGATAGTGTACAGTATGATAAAGGGGACAGTATGATAGTGTACAGTATGATAAAGGGACAGTATGATAAAGGGGACAGTATGAAAAAGGGGACAGTATGATAGTGTACAGTATGATAAAGGGGACAGTATGATAGTGTACAGTATGATAAAGGGGACAGTATGATAAAGGGGACAGTATGATAGTGTACAGTATGATAAAGGGGACAGTATGAAAAAGGGGACAGTATGATAGTGTACTGTATGATAAAGGGGCCAGTATGATAAAGGGGACAGTATGATAGTGTACAGTATGATAAAGGGGACAGTATGAAAAAGGGGACAGTATGATAGTGTACAGTATGATAAAGGGGACAGTATGATAAAGGGGACAGTATGATAGTGTACAGTATGATAAAGGGGACAGTATGATAAAGGGGACAGTATGAAAAAGGGGACAGTATGATAGTGTACAGTATGATAAAGGGGACAGTATGATAAAGGGGACAGTATGATAAAGGGGACAGTATGAAAAAGGGGACAGTATGATAGTGTACAGTATGATAAAGGGGACAGTATGATAAAGGGGACAGTATGATAGTGTACAGTATGATAAAGGGGACAGTATGATAGTGTACAGTATGATAAAGGGGACAGTATGATAAAGGGGACAGTATGATAAAGGGGACAGTATAACTAACAGTAAATTGCGTATTATCTTAAAATGCGCAGGAATCCGTTCAGGAACGTTAGTGATAACATTTTAAACTGTTTTCACTGAGAAATTTCATATATATTTTTAAAAAACATTATAGTTATTCATTTTAAATTATAAATAAAGCATTTATGTCCATTACTTCACATTTTCTGTTTTGTGCATTAAAAAGAAACTGGTGTAATGTCTAGATGAATTCACTAAGGTGTCTTCAGGAACTCAGGGGCTGCGGAAAATTCATGGCATTTCAGCACTCAGGGGTTCGTTCTAAGACCTCTGCGAGTTCCGAAAATACACGAATTTCCAAAGTTCTTGAGGACCACTGTACAACAAATCTTTTCCCCACAATTATCAGAATATTTTAAATACATATTTGTGGTTCTGAAAGAATGAATCCAATTTATGATGTTTAATCCTAAAGGAAGTTGAACACTAGTATACAGTGTTTCGAGACTAGTCACAAGGCACAAGGCTGAACGCACAGTCACAGGGAGCACCAATCTTCGTAAATCAAAGTGCCAAAAGTCATAGTCCTGTTACATCGGGAGCTGTTTTGACACCATTGTGGAGATCCAGCGTGAATCGCAGCAGGTGCTTGCCATGCTTCGAGAAGAAGGCTTCCAGGACACGTTCCAGAAGAACGCCGGGAGCACTGTATTGCTGTGCAAGGGGACTTTTTTGAAGGTGATAGTGTGGAATTGTAGATAAATAAAGTACTTTTTTTGTAAACAGAGCAAGTCTCCAAACTTTTTTATACCACCTTATATACAGATTCTGTAAAAAGTGTGGAAACACAGAGTTCCTCATGGTTTTTGAGTCACATGCATGTTCCTTTTGTTTAGGAACTCAGTAAAAGGCAAAGGTATCCACAGTGAATGAGTAAAAAAAGTTCTTAGGAGTCCAAATGTGACATCAGAAGAACTTGTGTAAGATGGAGAACAGAGGTGTGATCAGACTGCCTCACCCCCACAGACACACAGGTGGAACCACCATGGCTTCCATTCCAAACGTCAGCACCATACAATTCTGTTTGGACTGTGTCTCATTGGAATCGACTTTACCATACAAGACAAACAGTGGTCTGGAGAAATATCCATCATGGAATGACCTGCCCAGTCATTGCACCTAAATCTTACTGAACTGCTCTGGGATGAACAAGAAGTTTCCAACCATTGAAGAACATCTTTAGAGAGAGACAAACACCAAGTGGCATGAACTACAGTAGATATTGTCCACACAGGTTGATTACAGATATACATTTTAAATGTACAAATCACTCCATATAAGTTTATCACTTCTGAGCAAGACGGTGGTGATAAAGGCAGGAAAACTCCCTGAGACTTCATGAGGAGAACTCAGAGAACTCATCTTCACCTGGATGACGACAAATGTGCTTTCATTATCGTTTTATTATTGTTGAGACGTGAATGTGAAACTCTTAAAGGTGATTGTAAAGTCAAATCCATTGTAGCAAACTTTATATTCATTAGAACCAGGTTTTTAGGATGAATCAGGGAGGTCCAGAAATAAGAATGAGCTGAAGGTCATGACACAACAAGCAGAGGTGGAAAGAGTCATTAAATATTGTACTTAATTAAAAGTATGTTTACTTCAATTAACTGTTAGTTAAGTACAAAACCCATAGGCGCAGTGGATTCCGGGGTGCGAGTTTTCCACCTTGCATTATTTGTATTTATTTGTTTTTGACTCGGATATGATTTCAAATGGCGATAAATTAAAGTGTTTAAATAAACACTTCAAAAACGAAAGTAAAATTACAGATTTTAAAAAGTAAAAGTAGACAAAAACCTACTCAATTACAGAAACACGAGTCAATGTAATGTGTTATTAGTGAGTACTGGGGGTGTGTGTGTGTGTGTGTGATCGCGAGACTTTGCGCGCTCCCGGGGACTGAGCATGCGCACTGCAGCGCGCGTTAACCTTTCACCAGGCTGAAAGTTGAAACAATGTTGCTCCGGGATGCGGCGGCGGGGACGCGCACATAGCGGAGCGCGCGCGTCGAGATCGAGATCTTCACACGTTACAGGTCTGAGATAAGCGGCTCCTGGAGGTGAGAAGTTCAGCACGAGAGAATTAAGTTGCGTAATGTTTAGTGCCGGAACAGTCTGAACTGATATCCGGGATAGAGGACAGAAGGCAGTTTTGTCTCCTCCCCTGGAGTCTCGTTATTGCCTGGTGTTCTCACCTGGACCCTGAATCCTCCAGCTTTCTCCTACACATGGACCTGTGGACGGTGTTGTGCTGCAGCGCTCTCAGTGCTGTGCTGCTGGCACTTGGTTTTACTGCTAGCAAACTTGGACTGATCTACCAGCTGTTCCACAAGGTACTGTAGGTCTTCTTCTAATAAACATCTCAGGTTATTACTGATCTCTCTTTAGTCTGGGTGCATGATTTCATAATACCTACTTCTGTTCCAATAAGAAGAAGAAGAAGAAACACTTTTACATACATTATCATTTCCATAGTACTTTATTATGCACATGATACTCTGGGGTCCACCTCGAGTTCCTGAGTGAGCAGAAAGATCACCAAAACCAGTAGAACTGATCCCACTAGGTGGAAGGTCACAGAAAGGTCAAATGTTCATAACGTACAACATTTGGCAGATGCCCTTATCCAGAGCAACTTATCTCATTCATACATCTGAGCAGCTATGGGGTTAAGGGCCTTGCTCAGGGGCCCAGGAGTGGCAGCTTGGTGTGGCTCTAATTTAAACAGGTTGTATTGTTGATCAGTTTTGTGGTCTACCTGTTTAAGGAAGTAGATTATAGATATGATGACATGCTTCTCTAGTTCTATTGTTGCAGTAAACACACACAGAGTGAATGCAATATGCAAATGAGCTCAAAATATACACCAGACAAAACTTTGAATATGCAAATTCAGACTGGTATACACCAAATATATATTCATGAGGGGATATAGTAGTGTACCAGGTGCAAAAACAGAAGACTGTTCATGGGATCAGTGAGTGTTCTGAAGTTCTGGAGGAAAGTAAGTTTTTGAGTTGATTTGTTTGCACCCAGATGCTCTGGTAGTATCTGGGAGATAGAGATGCTCTGGTAGTATCTGGCAGATAGAGATGCTCTGGTAGTATCTGGCAGATAGAGATGCTCTGGTAGTATCTGGCAGATAGAGATGCTCTGGTAGTATCTGGCAGATAGAGATGCTCTGGTAGTATCTGGCAGATAGAGATGCTCTGGTAGTATCTGGGAGATAGAGATGCTCTGGTAGTATCTGGGAGATAGAGATGCTCTGGTAGTATCTGGCAGATAGAGATGCTCTGGTAGTATCTGGGAGATAGAGATGCTCTGGTAGTATCTGGCAGATAGAGATGCTCTGGTAGTATCTGGCAGATAGAGATGCCCTGCTAGTATCTGGCAGATGGAGATGCTCTGGTAGTATCTGGCAGATGGAGATGCTCTGGTAGTATCTGGCAGATGGAGATGCTCTGGTAGTATCTGGCAGATGGAGATGCTCTGGTAGTATCTGGCAGATGGAGTGCTTTTACTCAGGCATCATTTCACTAAGATATCCTGCAAGTGGATTGTTTGTTTCCTGTTCTCACCAGTCTCTGTAAGTCTCATTGTTCTGCAGCAGAACTGACAGGGTGCCAGGCTGTGACCACACTGAGAACACTCTCAATGGTGCAGCTAAAGAACATCAGTGACATATTCAGGGCCAATGCGAAAAAGTCCTCTAGTGCTGGACCATCTGAAGTCATTAGACATGTGGACACTCTGGAAGGGGTCAAGATGATTGATGGTTGATGATTCAGTCCCCTGTTTCATCTTGTAGTTTATGATACACTTCATTAAGATGAGTCTCAGAGAGAGATTGGAGTCTGAGCACTAAAGAGCCAGGACTCTGAGCCTTCTCTTTGTTTCACCAATGGAGATGCCATCTGCATATATCCTAAATCTGCTGATTAGGGCGGGTGCGGAATTGAGATCGTGTTGTTTCACGTGTAAGGAGCTCGTGATAGGGTGCGCACGTGGTCAGAACAGCAGACATGGTAATGCACGTGGTCAGAACAGCAGACGTGGTAATGCACGTGGTCAGAACAGCAGACGTGGTAATGCACGTGGTCAGAACAGCAGACGTGGTAATACACGTGGTCAGAACAGCAGACGTGGTAATACACGTGGTCAGAACAGCACCAGTTGCACGGCTCCTGATGTACACACTGACTTATGAAGGTCTGTGCTCCCTGTGACTGTGCGTTCAGCCTTGTGCTGCCATCTGTTGTCGTGCTATAAGGGTAATATTGGATGTTTGCTGTAACTAAATAAGATCAGTACAGCAAAACACATAAAAATAGAAATATGTAAAAATGATTAGCAGTGAAACCAGATAATTAACACGACCAATAAAAACTCTGATCTCCTCAGCGTGAGGGAAAAACCGGCTACTCGTTGATTCCAGAGATAATCAGTTCTCTGTGCTAAAGTGTAGCAACACCACAAAGGCATTCGTGAAATCCAGTGATAAAATCATTACTAAAAGACGTGTATAACGTGACCGAGCAGATTTCTGCACTCTGTAGGCAAGATAAGAGTGGATAAGAGAGTTTTACAGAAGATGCATGGAGTTGATCCAGAGGCATGGCTAAGCTTCTCCCCTCAGCAATAGTGAAGAAGGTCAAAGTCTTTGGATATGTTTCTGAGGTAATGGAAGGCTGTTTATTTACTCTAGAAGAGATTTTATCCCTCACATGGACATAAAGCACACAGACGCTGTGAGGGGAGGAGATAAACACATAAAGAGCTGTACGTTGTCTAAGTGCTGATAGAAGGACATTAGAAAGGTTGTTTATTATTGATTATTCTGGCTAATGGCAGCGACGTGGGTGGAATTGGGTGGAAATCCTACTGAGCCATTTTATTTACACACAAAAAACCTAAATTAGCCTGAAATCACTCGGATCAGACTCTGATACTTATCTCTGAATGGAGATTCTCTCAGAAAGGTTCATTTACTACAAATGCATCATTGATATTTATTTTTAAAAAGCCATACAATTAAAACACATCGTCTATTTACCTTCAAATGTTGCCTTCACTTGAACTACGAGGCCTAAACCTGTTCCAGTATGACAATGCTCCTATGCACAAAGCCAGCTCCATAAAGATCTGATTTCCATGGGGATGGAGTGGAAGATCTCCTGCTATAGAGCTCCAACCCTATTGAACATGAATGGATGTAAATGCTGCCTGCACCCCAGGAACCTTCTCACCTTCTCACCTACATCAGTACCTGACTTTACTAACACCATTATAGCCGAATGACTCTCCACAAATCTCCACAAAATCTAGAGGAACATCTTCTCAGAAGAGTGGTGTTCATTATAACAGCAAATGGAGACTCAGTGTGGAATGAGATGTTCAAATAGAAGCATATACCAATTTTATGGTCAGGTGTCCACAAACTTTTGGCCATGTTTTCCGTATTAGCACATCATCATCACACCATAGGGTCCATGGAGGGTTGTTTTTTCTTAAACTACATGTATAAATATATTCAATATTCAGATGTTCCATATTTTTAACATTTTATTACATATAACAAAATAATGATTTTAGTTTAGTCCTCAAAAATTCCACACCTTATAGTTTTCTTATATTACCATGTGTAAATATATATGTGTGTGTGTGTGTGTGTGTGTGTGTGTGTGTGTCTGTGTGTGTCTGTGTGTGTCTGTGTGTGTGTGTGTGTGTGTGTGTTTTATATTCTTTCTCTTGTATTAAATAATGGCTCACAGTTTTGTCTGTGATTTTATCAGTTTATCTCATGTTTTCTTAAACTCTACATGCCTTCCTGCTATTTACAGTATTTAGCTCTTTTCCAGAGCAACTTCCATTTACCTCAACTTATTTATACCTCTGAGAATCTTCTTTCTGGGATTTAAACCCACAACCTTCTGATCGGGAGTTTAATATCTCACTACCCAGCCATCACCAGGACATGAATTTAATTCATAAGATTTATAAAACATTAAAAATGTCTGACTGGTGGATTTGGATGTGGTGTTCTTCATTAACTCTTTTTTCCCCGTCAGACTGACAGGACGAGTCCTCGACATGGAGGCGAGAGTGTGGCAGACGTGCTTCAGGCTCATGGCATCAAGTTTGTTTTCACATTGGTTGGTGGACACATCTCCCCCATCCTGGTGGCATGTGAGAAACTGGGGATCCGTATCGTGGACACGCGTCATGAAGCCACGGCTGTGTTTGCTGCTGATGCCGTAGCCAGACTCTCTGGTAATGTGCTTTACTTTCAGGAGGTCTCAAGATAAGCAGAAAAGATGTGTCTGTATTTTTAAGAGCGATTAGGCTTGAGGAAGAAACATTGAGAGGAACCAGACACAAAAAGGAACCTCATCATCTGGTTGACTCTTTATAGTGGATCTGTTTTTGGATCATTAACCATTTTAAGGTTCTAATCTTGAGCAGGTCCATTATAGAATATATTTTTGATTAAAAATTAGGATGTAAGTGAATTTTGAGAGCTATAACATACATACAACTAGAATAATAGGAATAAGCGACTCACATTTCCAGTTAGGACGTTCAGAAAATCTGCCATCATTTCTAATAAGGGATCGTAGAACGTGATCTTTAATGCTCTCTGTATTTTTGTGGTGCATTATGGGATTTTTTTAAGGGATGAAATGTTATAGGATTTTGCGTTTGGGATGGACCTTAGAAGGACATATTAAAACGCTTAGCGTGAAAAAGCTTAATGTGGTTTAATGTGACCATTTAAACAAAACCAAACTCAGTAAAGACGTTAATAATAAAGCACACTATGTACAGACAAGCACACGAGTCCAGAATACGAACGTAACGCGTTTTATTATGCGTAAGCATTTTCCTCGAATAGAAAACTGTTCAGGAATATGCTCAATGTCGCTTAATATCACAAGAAGCGTTAATGCATTAAGCCATGTTAAGCTTTTTCACGTTAAGCGTCCCACCTTGACATGACAATACACACCATTATATGATGAGTATATGACAGATCAGAAATTAGATAGATTGATGGATAGATTGATGGATGGATGGATGGATGGATAGAAGGACAACTCCCTGACAGACTGAGACGCACCACATGACTTAGCAAAAATGTTGACAGTAACAAAGATGAATTGTTTGTGCAGTGTAAACTTTGTACTTGCCCACAATGAATTGCAATCGGTTGTTGTGTTTTGTCAGCGGTGTGTGTTCATTGTGAGCGTACCTCTCGGGTAACTGCGTATTAACAAACACGTTATGGTTGTTGTCTGTTACAGCGTTGGAATTGTTTGGGCCCAGTGTGACGTATCACGTGATGATTCTTATACCGCCTACATTCAGCTTGTTGAATGTGAATGCAGTGAAGTTTCATTGTCACTTTGATACCTGATATGTAAAAAACTCTTTTTTTTTTTTTTTTTAATTCTGTAAATGTTGCCCTTGTGCAGGTACAGTGGGTGTGGCTGCAGTCACCGCAGGACCAGGCCTTACCAACACAGTTACTGCGGTGAAGAATGCTCAGATGGCTGAGTCACCTCTGCTGCTGATGGGTGGAGCAGCTGCCACTCTGCTACAGGTTTGTCTTCAGTCAGTCAACTGTGAAGAACCTCGTTGGTAAATACAATAATGCAACTGGATTGTGCAGAATAATCAGAAAAAACAACAGTACATGATTAATTCATAACAGACTGATTCTGGACTTAAACTAAAAAAACACTCAGTAAATAAACAGAAACCAAATCACTAAAGCCATGGCACTCAGGATGACCGACCAACCGAAGGTCATGTGAGCAGAATCATTTCTTATTATTATAAAGCATTTTTCTGACGGAATGTTAGACTGATTGTTTAGACAATGAGAAGCTCTGAACGTCTGCTCTTGGTTTTGATTGCGGAGAACGCATTTGTCAGGATAAACAAACACGAAGACCAGAGAGCTGTCTATGGGAGAAAGATGAGAAAAGAGAGAGATTGCACAGAGAGCACTGGAAATACCAAAGGCAACTATTTTAAATGTTCTGGACATTATATCCAAGAAAAAACAACAAAGTCCCCGAAACAATCAGCAGCAGCAGCAGCAACCTCCACAGGGCAAAGGGTGAAGGTGTCACAATCCACCGTTCAAATAGGATTTTGAGAGCAGAAATCAGAGACCATCACATAAGATACACACCACTCATCAGCAAGAGCAAATTAGAATACACAGAGAAGTACCGAGATGATCCTGAAACGTTTATGAAAGTGAGAGAAAGGCCAAAGTGTGGAGAAAGAAAGGATCGGCTCATGATCCACAACATAGATATACATTCACGGCTTGAAAGTAATTGGGAGCTTTTTTTGGACGCTATCTGTGCTGCATTCTTTTTATTTGAGGTTTGTTGTATCTTGTGAACAAGATGCAGTTGTAAGCTTTGGTGGCGAATAATTGACTGGACATCAACCAGTAGATCTTGATTCAACTGAGTATGATCTTGATGTTCATACAAGCCTGGAAATGCATGGGTGCATTAGTTTGGTGATGTCTGAGGATCCCTCAATGTACTTGATTCAAGCAAGAGATAAAAAAATAATGTTGGGTGTTCCGATACTTTTGCACACCAAGAAAAACGTCTGGTCTGTCATCAAGAGATTCCATGCACTTGGATGTTGAACTTAAAAGCTGAAATTCTTGTCGTTCTTCTTATATTGGTGTTTTGATATCAAATCTAAACGTGTTTATTGTACAGCAAAAAGCATTTGATTTGACCCTCCGTTCCAATACTTTTGAAAGCAAGAGAAATTTGCAGCAGTAACCTGTAGGGGGCATGTAAAACTGTCTTTAGATTTAAAATCAGAGACGGTGCTCAATAAATAATTTTTTTAAATAATGGAGGAAAATGAAGACACGCTAATCTGAAGAAAGAGATTAAAACATTGAAAGAAGTGGAAATGTTGAAACTGGTACATGGTGGGGAGGTGGGAGCTCAGTGGTTAAGACTTTAGGTTCGTGATCAGAAAGTCAGGGGTTCAGGTCCCAATATCGCCAAGCTGGCACTTTTGGGGCCCTTGTGTAAGGCTCTTAACCCTCTGTACTCCAGGAGTGCTGAAACATGGCTGAACTTTTACTCTGACCTTCCCAGTTTTAGCATTAACTGTGTGAAAATGATACATTCTATAAAAAAAAAAATGTATAAAGTAATCTAAAATATAAAAGATCCAGAAGGTCAGAACCAAAGTGTGTGAAGCAGAGCTGTTATGAAATGTTCATTTGAATGGATTGTAAATTGTGTGTGTAGGGTCGAGGAGCTTTGCAGGACATTGATCAGATGTCCCTGTTCAAGCCGCTCTGTAAGTTCTGTGCCTCTGTGAGGAGTGTGAAGGAGATCGTGCCCATTCTGAGGAAAGCCCTGGCCATCGCTCAGTCTGGTACACCAGGTACACTTCAGCAGCACCCCACTGGCCCTCAGAACAGGATTCACCTTCAACCCTGAGCAGATCTTTATTCTTTTTATGTTTGTTTCAGGTCCTGTATTTATCGAGTTCCCCATAGACACTCTTTATCCTTATCATCTTGTAGAGAAAGAGTTCTCTCCCAAAAACACTCCAAAAGGAATCGTCGGAAAAATTGTTTCATGGTAACACATCGAACAGCAAAACTGATCACAAATGCCTGCGTGTCTTCGCTTTGGGTTTCTCCTGAACGTGTCGTTTTTCTCCATCTCGTAGGTACCTTCAAAATCATCTAACAAGGCTTTTTGCCGGAGCATGGGAAGTAAGGGACCTCTCCCCTCTGCCTGTGCACATCCCGAAAGCAACCGACGATGAGGTGAGCTGTAATAACTGTAATCTGACCTGGAAATTCTCATGGGGGGCGCATATGCCTGTGCCTGTGCCTAGAGCCACTGGCCTTCTGCCCCTCTGCCCTTCTGCCCTCATCGGCTGAGGTGCCCCCTATTTGTTTTTATATTTCTGTCGGTAATGATTTGCTCTTGGTTTTGTAAAAGTGCTAAGAACTTGTACTTGGTCGATGTTTCAGGAGATAAAGACACTGTAGTGTTGAAATCAGGAACCTTTTACCCCAATCTATCCCATAACGCATGTTTATTTCCCTCACCTTTGACTCACTATTTGTCTCACCTCCAGGTGCAAAGGTGTATCGAGCTGGTAAGCAGGGCTAAGAAGCCTGTGATCGTGCTGGGCAGCCAAGCAACACTCCCTCCGACACCTGCCCCAGACGTCAGGTACATACATTTCTCATTTTATACAGTGGAGATGGAAGGTTAGTGGTACTTTGGGGTCTTGAGCAAGGCCCTTAACCCCATAGCCTCTCAGTTATATGAATGAACTAAATGTAAGTCGCTCTGGATAAGGGCGTCCACCAAATGCTGTAGTCCAAAGTTTACAAACACCAAGACCTGTCACCAGATTATTTTGGAGTTGTGAGTACGTTTCTGTTCCTATCCTGTTCCAGAAAAGCTCTGGAGTCTTTAGGCATTCCCTGCTTCCTGGGTGGGATGTCCAGAGGGATGCTGGGTAAGAACAGCCCTCTGCATATCAGACAGAACAGAAGAGAGGCCCTGAAAGAGGCTGATTTGGTGCTGCTGGCAGGTAACAGGAACCAAATATCTTGCTGACCGAAGCCTCGTAAAATATGTGAAAAAACAGTTTTATATGTAAAACCTGAGTTAAAAGTTAAAGAAACTTTGATTAGATGATTGAGAAGCTTTTTCATTATTCATTTTCACCAGGCACAGTGTGTGACTTCAGACTGAGCTACGGCAGGGTGCTGAACAGACGCAGTAAAATCATCGCGGTCAACCGAGACAAGACGCAGCTACTGAAGAACTCCGACCTGTTCTGGAAGCCCACAGTTGCTATTCAGGGTGAGAAACTACTATGGCAGAACATCACTTTAAAAACCTGAACAGCACCCGAACACTTAAAAGTGTAATATTCACATATGAGGTTACACTAGGTTCATGTAGGGTAAACATGCCTTTTCAGATGTTGCATTTACTCAAACGCCTTCGAATTAATGTTCTTCTGCTTGGGCTTCTTCTGGCTTTACAGGTTTTCTGATAATTGCAGTAGTAATTTGGAAGGTGGGTAGATTAGTGTTTAAAGTGTTGGACTTCTCATCGGAAGTGCGTGAGTTTTTGAGCAAGGCCCTTAACCCTCACATGCTCAGGTATATGAATAAGGTCATTTTACTTCGCTCTGGATAAGGATGTGTGCCAAGTCCTGTAGATGTACCTTTTAAATTCAGGTTTATTCTTAGTGTAAATGTGGATGTAGATGTGGATGTATAATCCCAAATGTATTTTCTCAAACATCAAATGCTGCTGTTTTGACTTTTTACTGTTCTGTAATGAAGTAATAACCCAGGTGTAGGTGTTACAGGATGTTAGTGTAGATGTAGAGGTGAAGAATCCTGAGGTGAAGCTCACAGACCATGGTCACTTCCATTATTGAAGAGTTCAATATGTTATTGATGTTTGCAGAGCAAAACTGACTGCATGGATCAAAAGAACACTTCAATATTATTCCACATTACATCTACAAATCTGCTGTTCTGAATCACACCCGGAGATAAAGTAGTGCCAGAAGTTAATAAATATGTATGAATAGTGAATGAAGCTGTTGGAGTTTTACTCCTGGTGCTGTTTTTTATTCTATTTCTCGTTTGAGAACTCCTAATTCGTCTCCTAATTCATCTTGTGCCTCGAGCCGTTTATCAAATCGCCGTATTCACCATAAAAGTTCCTCCACACGCAAAACTCCTCCATGGAGCTCAGTGAGGTCATAAGGAAATATGTACAAAAGCTGTGGGTGGAACTGGAACTGGAACACATTAATTTAGATTCAACTGACAAACACAAACTACCAAGCTCTGAACTCATGCCTGAACACAATCAAGCCAATCACAATCAACTATTCACACCTGAACTCCTTCCAGCCAATCACAATCCACTATTCACATCTGAACTCCTTCCAGCCAATCACAATCCACTATTCACACCTGAACTCCTTCCAGCCAATCACAATCCACTATTCACACCTGAACTCCTTCCAGCCAATCACAATCCACTATTCACACCTGAACTCCTTCCAGCCAATCACAATCCACTATTCACACCTGAACTCCTTCCAGCCAATCACAATCCACTATTCACACCTGAACTCCTTCCAGCCAATCACAATCCACTATTCACACCTGAACTCCTTCCAGCCAATCACAATCCACTATTCACACCTGAACTCCTTCCAGCCAATCACAATCCACTATTCACATCTGAACTCCTTCCAGCCAATCACAATCCACTATTCACACCTGAACTCCTTCCAGCCAATCACAATCCACTATTCACATCTGAACTCCTTCCAGCCAATCACAATCCACTATTCACACCTGAACTCCTTCCAGCCAATCACAATCCACTATTCACACCTGAACTCCTTCCAGCCAATCACAATCCACTATTCACACCTGAACTCCTTCCAGCCAATCACAATCCACTATTCACACCTGAACTCCTTCCAGCCAATCACAATCCACTATTCACACCTGAACTCCTTCCAGCCAATCACAATCCACTATTCACATCTGAACTCCTTCCAGCCAATCACAATCCACTATTCACACCTGAACTCCTTCCAGCCAATCACAATCCACTATTCACACCTGAACTCCTTCCAGCCAATCACAATCCACTATTCACACCTGAACTCCTTCCAGCCAATCACAATCCACTATTCACACCTGAACTCCTTCCAGCCAATCACAATCCACTATTCACACCTGAACTCCTTCCAGCCAATCACAATCCACTATTCACACCTGAACTCCTTCCAGCCAATCACAATCCACTATTCACACCTGAACTCCTTCCAGCCAATCACAATCCACTATTCACATCTGAACTCCTTCCAGCCAATCACAATCCACTATTCACACCTGAACTCCTTCCAGCCAATCACAATCCACTATTCACACCTGAACTCCTTCCAGCCAATCACAATCTACTATTCACACCTGAACTCCTTCCAGCCAATCACAATCCACTATTCACATCTGAACTCCTTCCAGCCAATCACAATCCACTATTCACACCTGAACTCCTTCCAGCCAATCACAATCCACTATTCACACCTGAACTCCTTCCAGCCAATCACAATCCACTATTCACACCTGAACTCCTTCCAGCCAATCACAATCCACTATTCACACCTGAACTCCTTCCAGCCAATCACAATCCACTATTCACACCTGAACTCCTTCCAGCCAATCACAATCCACTATTCACACCTGAACTCCTTCCAGCCAATCACAATCCACTATTCACACCTGAACTCCTTCCAGCCAATCACAATCCACTATTCACACCTGAACTCCTTCCAGCCAATCACAATTCACTATTCACACCTGAACTCCTTCCAGCCAATCACAATCCACTATTCACACCTGAACTCCTTCCAACCAATCACAATCCACTATTCACACCTGAACTTTCAGCCATCACAATCCACTCTTCACCCTGACCCTGGTATAATGTATTTTTAACGAGAAGTATGCAGCGTATTTAAGCATGTGCAGCTGTTCCTGAATGACACAGTGTTTATTTGTATAGCACGTTTAATAATGCAGACTGTGACACCACTGTCAGGTTAAAAACAACCCCAGTCAATGTGGGGGAAAGTATTTTTAAAAGGTGTCAGGATCTTCTGAATGACAGGACATGGGTTATAAATCATTATAAGATACAGGTGTAAAAGATTAAAGACAAACATTCAGGTAAAGAAGTGTGGAAAAGACACAACTTAGCTCCCTATAAATTACATAAATAAAACTGTGCTACCTCTTCTTCAGGTGACGTTGGTTCCTTCTTGCTGCAGCTGTCCAAAGGTTTGGTGAGACACAAATGTCCTGAAGAATGGGTTCAGGGCCTGAAGGAGCGGGACGAGGCAAAGGAGAAGGCAAACAGGTTAACGTTGTGTGTTGTAAGAACTTGTGTTAGTGTTATTGTCCATGCTGTAGGAATCGTAGGTGTGTTTAGTTTTTTTTTTTTTACTAAAGTCTGGGTATGATTTTGGGCTAATGGAATGGTTCACTCTTGTAGAGACAAGGCAGATGAGAAGCTGGAGAGACATCTGAACCCTCTGAGTGTCCTGCACTGTATGGATGAGCTCATGGAGGAGGACAGTATCATCGTTGCAGATGGAGGAGACTTTGTTGGCAGTGCTGCTTACATAATGAGACCACGAGGACCACTCTGCTGGCTGGACCCAGGTCAGAACCATGGACAGGGGCTAACATAGACTGGAATATACTATTGTAGCTAAATAACTCCTACTTGATCATCTTAGTGTTTGGCATAACGTAAATGCCACTGGGTTCCTGCTTGTAATTATTCAAGTCATCCTAAAGCACATGGTCAGGGGTCTACCAGTGGGCAACAATGTCCATGTAGTGCTTGGAGGCCCTCATTAGATCTACAGCTGGCCGTGGGAGTAATACCAGGTTGAGTCACAGCATGGCACTCTGTTCCCCAGTGCAGACTTTCATCAGCCTGACAAATCAGATCAACCTCATCAGAGAGATAGCGAAATATTTAGTGTTGTCAGATCAGTTATTTTGTAAATTCTTCAAAAATTAGAGAATGCACTGGGCTCACTAATGAACCAGCAACACCAAAAGGCCTATAAGACCAGAGAAAACTACTGCAAAAGTCCAAATATTTATGATCCATAATGTAGGGACTATGTACCTGTGGACAGAGTTCCAACTGTTTCATGAACACCAGATTCAAAGACATTTTGAACACCATTTATTTTATACCAAGCACCTTAAATTCACACCCCGGCATCGATAGCGTCATGCAGAACCTCTCACCGTCTTTAACATTTCACTCGCTCTTAACATTTACATTTAAAATTTCATATTAACCCTGATGTGTTGAAAGAGTAGGTTTGATTTATTACGAGCGTTTCTTAAAGTTGTGTTCAAGGGAATTAAATTAAATACACTGAAGTCAATGGAGTTCATACTGGAAATATTTAAATGAACTCAAAGCGTTCATATTTTGGACTCATATAACATGCTTAATTAAAACAATGTACATTTTTATTCTTATTAATAAGAATTTCCTTTGGAACACAGCAAGTGTCACAGCACAAATGTCCAAACCCCTCCCAGAATAAAATCACGGGAAGTACCGCAACAGAAAACGCTAGAACACTGCTTCGCTGCTTTAGCATATAAATCTCAAAAACAAATATTCTAGTAGTAAAGGTGAGACTGGGTATAATTTTCTCTGATTCACTATAAGTTTAGCTATCCAGCTAACATTTCATTGTATCCAGACTCCTAATGAACATTTACTGACGAGGTTAAAGCTCCATCCTACTAAACAAGATTTATTTCTAATAGAATTCAACCACTTTCAAGCATATTTAAGTATTTTCCAGGCCACGTGTCTGAAATTAATGATGTACTTTCAAGTGTAGGAACCTGTGTAGATTTTGACTGTAATTACTACACTATGTACTACACAATATTCTCTCACACACACACACACACTCCCACTTCACTTCCCACTTCACTGAACATTTATTAGGTCTAGTCCTCCCTGCTGCTTGTGTCTTTGTGACTGTTGTGACACCAGATTTTCCCTTTGGGATTAATAAAGTACTCGCTACTGTACTGGATTCAAAACTTAACAGGAAGCCAGTGTAGGGATGAGAAGATTGGGGTTATATGATCATATTTTCTCGACCTTATGAGAACTCCGACTGCTGCATTCTGAACTAACTGAAGCTTGTTTATTAATGATGCAGGACATCCACCTAGTAATGCATTACAGTAGTCTATTCTGGAGGTCATGAACGCATGGACGAGCTTCTCTGCATCAGATGTAGACAACATGTTTCTTAGCTTAGAAATATTTCTAAGGTGAAGAAGCTGTTTTTGTAACTTGGTTGAAATGATTTTTCAAAGTCTAAAATAACTCCCAGGTCTTTTACTGTTGAACTAGTGGTTACAGAACATCCGTCTAAATGCAGGTTGAGATGCTGGAGCTTCTGTATACTGGTTTTTGGGCTGATGAGCAAAATTTCTGTCTTATCAGAATTTAATAGTAGTAAGTTATGAGTCATCCAGTCTTTTATTTCCTTAACACACTCAGTTATCCGGGTTAATTGAGCTGTATCGCCTGGTTTTGATGAGATATATAGCTGGGTATCATCAGCATAACAATGGAAGCTAATTTCATGCCTTCTAATAATATTTCCTAAGGGAAGCATGTATATTGTGAAGAGCAGGGGTCCCAGAACTGAACCTTGTGGCACACCATAATTTACTTGCATCAACCTGGATAACTCTCCATTTAAGTCTACGAAATGGTAACGATCAGACAGGTAGCATTTAAACCAGCTCAGCCTGCCTGTTACTGAATGCCGATGTAATTCTGTAAGTGATCTAGGAGGAGATCATGATCTATAGTGTTGAATGCAGCACTAAGATCTAGTAAATCTAACAGAGAGATGAAGCCTTGGTCTGAAGCTAAAAACAGGTCATTAGTGATTTTAACTAGAGCAGTTTCTGTGCTATAATGAAGCCTGAAACCTGAATGAATCTCGACAAAGATATTGTTCTCTTGTAAGTAGGTATCTGTTCTACTCTTTTCTGCTCTATTATGCTTTACTTTGTTTATTCTGCTTTACTCTGCTCTACTCCAGTCCACCCTTCTCAACTTCATTCACTCTAATCCACTTCATGCTAACATACCCTAATTTACATTACCCTAATGTACTGTACTCTTCTATACTCTACTTTACTCCACTCTCCTCTCCTCTGTTCTGTACAGGGGCTTTTGGGACGCTTGGTGTTGGAGGAGGGTTTGCCCTGGGAGCAAAGCTCTGTCACCCTGATTCAGAGGTATGGTATCACTCACAGGTTTTAGGAGGCGTTTATTTCTGTGTCATTACTGTTAATAATGTTTTCTTGGCTGTCTGTACAGTGTATCTGTCATTGTCTGAAACTGAAAACGTCTCCTTCATAGGTATGGGTTGTTTATGGTGATGGTTCTCTGGGTTACAGCGTGGCCGAGTTTGATACCTTTACCAGACACAAGGTATAAAATCACATTCAACAGCCAATCGGATGTCAGGGTTGAATGATGAAAACTATCTGTACATCCTTTACATTCGCATAGCATTAACAGATGATGTACAACTATAATTTATAATTATGTACAGGACATCATTGAAGGAAACCCTACTGAAAATAAACCATTATATATTCTTGAATTACACTTTTCTTTTGACAGACCCCTGTAATTGCACTGGTGGGAAATGATGCTTGTTGGAGTCAGATCTCCAGGGAACAGGTGCCTCTGCTGGGCAGCAACGTGGCATGTGGTCTTGCATTTACAGGTAATATTTAACATTCAGTGTGACATCAACGTGGTTTAATCTCATCTGTGATTAATATATATATATATATAAACTATATGGGCAGTAAAGTCGGGTCCTGGGGTGCAGTCAGCATTCACATTTATCCCATTGGTGTTCAGTAGAGTTTGAGCTTTAAAGCAGGAGATCTTCCACTCCAGCCCATGGAAAGCAGATCTTCATGCCTCTGGCATTGTTCTGCTGGAACAGGTTTGGGTCTCCCGGTTCAGGCGAAGAAAAAATGTCATGCCCCCACATCCAAAGACGTCCTGTACAGTGTGTCTCCAACCTAGTAGTATAAGTTTGAGGAAAAACACATGGCTTGAAGTCAGGTGTTCCAATGCTCTTGGTCATATGTAATACATACGTCCTGTGATTCCTGCCGATGACGTTCTTTTGTTTGATTTTTCCCTCCAGATTATCATGTAGTTGCAGAGGGTTATGGAGGAAAAGGTTACCTGATTGGGCGTGAGGAAGAGTCGCGCCTGGTGAACGTGGTTAAAGAGGCACAGAGGGAGTGTAAAGAGGGCAAGGCAGTGTTACTGAACGTCCTCATCGGAAAAACCAACTTCAGGGACGGGTCTGTCTCTGTGTAGAGACCCGGAGCGGAATCCTGAGAAGATTCTCGTTCATTTCAATCTCGTTTTCAGATTTTACTCTTTTACGCATTATTTAGAAATTTTTGAAAATGATTTGCTTTGAAAAAAAAAAAAATGAAAAAAAATGTTTAAAGTAAAAACCAGAAGATGAAGACGTCTAAACATTTCAAGATAAAAGGATTTGATTGATGCCTTTCAGTTTTTTTAGTTTGATGTATTATTTTGCTTGTTTTTAGAGAAGAGATGATGCAGATAAAGTTTCTGACGTTGACATGAAGAATGAAAATGTGAATTATAGTTTTATTCAGCAGGTGCAGGATATCGCATTTATTTCACTTATAGCAAGTTTGTGTTCAATTCTGCATCTTTATCAGGTTTGAATTTACAGTCAGCACTCGATCAGGACGTTTGATGACTGAAATCCAGGAAGTTCATGTTACAGGTTCACATTTGTCACACAGGCAGTTATAAAGGGAGAAATAAACACTGAAACTGTGAAACATTGTGTAATCGGTATATTTTCAGGTTTCTGTTTTATTTTTTACATATTTTGAAAATGTCATGCCCCCAAATCCACTGAAGTTCCAAACGAATGTGTGTGTCTGTATGGCTTGAAAAAGTCAGGTGTCCCAATACTTTTGCCTATATTGTGTTTAAGCAAATAATTTAATTCTGGTTGAAAATACACCCTCTGGGGTTTTTGAGGGAATGATCAATGACTTGAACATTGATTCATCTAGGAGGGAAGATTTCAGAAGGTTCTGTAGCTTCTTCAGCCTGTAATGGACTCTAATGAATCAACATGGATGAAGTTGTGATCCTGATCCAGACTTTATTGTTTGTATAAGACATATATGGTCAAGAACTTCACAGGAGCCTGTTTATGGTGTTGCTTATTACAGATGCAGATCTGTAGAGGAGCTTTTATATGATATTACTTTACCTGTCTCTAATATTTATTCTCTTAATTCTGCTAATGATTTATTGTGGGTTTCTATGTTGGCTTTCTGCTCTGGGTTCTGCTTTGGGTGTGATGTTTTGGAGATTACTTCCTCACAATAACAGGAGGTCTTCTTTACCATTCTGGCCAGCATTCAGAGATGCGTCGCTTTTAATAAAGATTAAATAAAGGGGTTTCCATGTGTCTAGTTCGTGTGATCACACAGGGAGAGTCGAGTTCCCGTTTACTCGTCATTTCAGCGCAGTGAGCGTCAGCTAATGGAAATAGTTTTGAGGGCATCAGCGTTGATTTACAGGTGTGTGAATTTTTGCAGGTGTTCTCCAGGTGTTTGAATGATACAGATGTTGTTCTGCAGGTGTTTGAATGTCACTTATGTTTTACAGCTGTTTAGTTAGAGATGATGTTCTCCGTTTTTTTTTTTTTTAAACAGATGTCCTCCAGGTATTTGAATGTTACAGATGTTGTTCTGCAGGTGCACACTTAGAAAGTCTCACGGGTAGATCCCCCCTGTATATGCCCGTGTACATTTGCCGATTACTGGTGATGACTAGAGGATTCCAGCAGGTGGCGCTCTGATCATGAACATCTGTAAGAAGCCGCAGCAGAAGGAGAACTCAGTCGCCAGGATGCTATTCATCTGTTTATGAAAATATTAATATTAATACCACAAATCAGGAAGGATTTAGAATAAATTGTGTGTGTGTTTCAGCATGTTTAGGAGCCTCCACTTTAAAACCTGAAGGTGAGTTAAATTATAATAAATAAATAATAAGGGTAAGCGGCTGAATCCCAAATGACTCCTCTCTCCCTTTTGAAGTGCACTACATCAGCAGTGTGTACAGCGGTGTATTCACCTGTACAGTGCACTACATCAGCAGTGTGTACAGTGGTGTATTCACCTGTACAGTGCACTACATCAGCAGTGTATACAGCGGTGTAATCACCTGTACAGTGCACTACATCAGCAGTGTATACAGCGGTGTAATCACCTGTACAGTGCACTACATCAGCAGTGTATAGAGCGCTGTATTCACCTGTGCAGTGCACTACATCAGCAGTGTATACAGCGGTGTAATCACCTGTGCAGTGCACTACATCAGCAGTGTATACAGCGCTGTAATCACCTGTACAGTGCACTATATCAGCAGTGTGTACAGCGGTGTAATCACCTGTACAGTGCACTACATCAGCAGTGTATACAGCGGTGTAATCACCTGTACAGTGCACTACATCAGCAGTGTGTACAGCGGTGTAATCACCTGTACAGTGCACTACATCAGCAGTGTGTACAGCGGTGTAATCACCTGTACAGTGCACTACATCAGCAGTGTATACAGCGGTGTAATCACCTGTACAGTGCACTACATCAGCAGTGTGTACAGCGCTGTATTCACCTGTACAGTGCACTACATCAGCAGTGTATACAGCGGTGTAATCACCTGTACAGTGCACTACATCAGCAGTGTATACAGCGGTGTAATCACCTGTACAGTGCACTACATCAGCAGTGTATAGAGCGCTGTATTCACCTGTGCAGTGCACTACATCAGCAGTGTATACAGCGGTGTAATCACCTGTGCAGTGCACTACATCAGCAGTGTATACAGCGCTGTAATCACCTGTACAGTGCACTATATCAGCAGTGTATACAGCGGTGTAATCACCTGTACAGTGCACTACATCAGCAGTGTGTACAGCGGTGTAATCACCTGTACAGTGCACTACATCAGCAGTGTGTACAGCGGTGTAATCACCTGTACAGTGCACTACATCAGCAGTGTGTACAGCGGTGTAATCACCTGTACAGTGCACTACATCAGCAGTGTGTACAGCGGTGTATTCACCTGTACAGTGCACTACATCAGCAGTGTATACAGCGCTGTATTCACCTGTGCAGTGCACTACATCAGCAGTGTATACAGCGGTGTAATCACCTGTACAGTGCACTACATCAGCAGTGTGTACAGCGCTGTATTCACCTGCACAGTGCACTACATCAGCAGTGTGTACAGCACTGTATTCACCTGTACAGTGCACTACATCAGAAGTGTATACAGCAGTGTGTACATCAGCAGTGTATACAGCGGTGTAATCACCTGTACAGTGCACTACATCAGCAGTGTATACAGCGCTGTATTCACCTGCACAGTGCACTACATCAGCAGTGTATACAGCGCTGTATTCACCTGTGCAGTGCACTACATCAGCAGTGTATACAGCGCTGTATTCACCTGTGCAGTGCACTACATCAGCAGTGTATACAGCGCTGTAATCACCTGTACAGTGCACTATATCAGCAGTGTATACAGCGGTGTAATCACCTGTACAGTGCACTACATCAGCAGTGTGTACAGCGGTGTAATCACCTGTACAGTGCACTACATCAGCAGTGTGTACAGCGGTGTAATCACCTGTACAGTGCACTACATCAGCAGTGTGTACAGCGGTGTATTCACCTGTACAGTGCACTACATCAGCAGTGTATACAGCGCTGTATTCACCTGTGCAGTGCACTACATCAGCAGTGTATACAGCGCTGTAATCACCTGTACAGTGCACTACATCAGCAGTGTGTACAGCGCTGTATTCACCTGTACAGTGCACTACATCAGCAGTGTGTACAGCACTGTATTCACCTGTACAGTGCACTACATCAGAAGTGTATACAGCAGTGTGTACATCAGCAGTGTATACAGCGGTGTAATCACCTGTACAGTGCACTACATGAGCAGTGTATACAGCGCTGTATTCACCTGTACAGTGCACTACATCAGCAGTGTATAGAGCGCTGTATTCACCTGTGCAGTGCACTACATCAGCAGTGTATACAGCGGTGTAATCACCTGTGCAGTGCACTACATCAGCAGTGTATACAGCGCTGTAATCACCTGTACAGTGCACTATATCAGCAGTGTATACAGCGGTGTATTCACCTGTACAGTGCACTACATCAGCAGTGTATACAGCGGTGTAATCACCTGTACAGTGCACTACATCAGCAGTGTATACAGCGGTGTAATCACCTGTACAGTGCACTACATCAGCAGTGTATACAGCGGTGTATTCACCTGTACAGTGCACTACATCAGCAGTGTATACAGCGGTGTATTCACCTGTACAGTGCACTACATCAGCAGTGTGTACAGCGGTGTATTCACCTGTACAGTGCACTACATCAGCAGTGTGTACAGCGTGTATTCACCTGTACAGTGCACTACATCAGCAGTGTGTACAGCGGTGTATTCACCTGTACAGTGCACTACATCAGCAGTGTATACAGCGCTGTATTCACCTGTGCAGTGCACTACATCAGCAGTGTATACAGCGCTGTAATCACCTGTACAGTGCACTACATCAGCAGTGTGTACAGCGCTGTATTCACCTGTACAGTGCACTACATCAGCAGTGTGTACAGCGCTGTATTCACCTGTACAGTGCACTACATCAGCAGTGTGTACAGCGCTGTATTCACCTGTACAGTGCACTACATCAGAAGTGTATACAGCAGTGTGTACATCAGCAGTGTATACAGCGGTGTAATCACCTGTACAGTGCACTACATCAGCAGTGTATACAGCGCTGTATTCACCTGTACAGTGCACTACATCAGCAGTGTGTACAGCGCTGTATTCACCTGTACAGTTCACTACATCAGCAGTGTGTACAGCGCTGTATTCACCTGTAAAGTGCACTACATCAGCAGTGTATACAGCGGTGTATTCACCTGTACAGTGCACTACATCAGCAGTGTATACAGCGGTATATTCACCGGTACAGTGCACTACATCAGCAGTGTATACAGCGGTGTGCACTACATCAGCAGTGTGTATTCCCCTGTACAGTGCACTACATCAGCAGTGTGTATTCACCTGTACAGTGCACTACATCAGCAGTGTATACAGCGGTGTATTCACCTGTACAGTGCGCTACATCAGCAGTGTGTACAGAGGTGTATTCACCTGTACAGTGCACTACATCAGCAGTGTGTATTCACCTGTACAGTGTGCTACATCAGCAGTGTGTACAGAGGTGTATTCACCTGTACAGTGCACTACATCAGCAGTGTGTATTCACCTGTACAGTGTGCTACATCAGCAGTGTGTACAGAGGTGTATTCACCTGTACAGTGCACTACATCAGCAGAGATTTGGACTCTGTCATACACTCTGCTGTATACATGTGGTGTATGTATATGTGTGTGTGTGTGTGTGTGTGTGTGTGTGTGTGTGTGTATATATATATATATATATATATTATATATATATATATATATATATATATAAAATGTGAAATATTTACATTACTTACAGTGTGATTAGCAACATCTGATCTGGGATATTTATCCATATAAAGATCTATTCTGCCAATTTTTTTTTAAACCAATAAATACGTTTTCAAAAAAAAAAAAAAAAAATCTATACAATTTTTAGAATCTGTTGCTCTGATCTCCTGTGGTCTTTACAGTTATACAGAGTGGTGCAAAAACAAAAACCACTGACTGAAGGACACTTCTGTAAATGGAGGAGAATAGGATTAAGCTGTCAGGGAGGATAAGCTTATTTAAATAGTTACTCCTTGAACCCTGATAAGCTGAAAAGCATCAAACGTTGAGATGGATGAACTACAATATCACATCAGGTCAGGTTCTGCTCCTGTCCGACATGAATAAGAACCCCAGGTTGCCATGGCCACAGATCTCATCCACACTGATTAGCTGGAGATTAGCAAAAAATTATGAACTTCTTAGACCTCATGATGTGACACCTTCTGTGGAGAGCCCAGTATTCCTTCTGATGTCCTTTTATGTGAACAACCTACAACCTAAAAGTTCCAATTTGTATGAGTATGAAGGAGATTCCAGTATTTGATCCACTGCTTGTGATTTGATCTCCTTTTACAGAATCACAGCCATTTAGACCTCACAAAAAGCACAAGAAGACCTTCTAATGGACTCATCAGAGGTCTGAGTGTTCTCCTCCAATAGTCTTCAATCATTTCTTGCTCCTGTTCGTTTCCAGGTAATGGGTTGTCACAGTTAAAGCTTGAGGACAGAATATTGGACACTACATTGCTTAGATGTTCTTCTGGCTGTTTTTGTCATTGTTTTCTAATTTGACATTGTTTAATTGTATCATTCTCTCATCAGACACTACTCTCATGATCTCTGGTAAATAAGTATCATTTTTTGATCACTAGCATTGTGGAGAAACGTGTACAGATTCAGGTGGTAGAACTTCAGGCTCTGTGGACCCATCTTCCCCATGGACCATCAGAGACATACAAAAAAGGAAGAACCTGAAGAGGAAGGCTACATCTGTAAGACTTGTTCAGTTAGATACTCATTATTTATTCTTATTCCAATTTGGGACTGAACCATTGATGTTCTGTGATGAAATTTCAGGTGTGGCAGTGGGATGCATCACACCTGAGGACCACCACATACATGTCAAAAAGGAAGAACCGGGGGGTGAAGACTACCTCCGTAAGACCCCTGAAGATCAGAGTGGGATTTCAGGTGAAGGAACACCAAGTTTGGTGGAAAACATCGGTCTGGAGAGCGGAGGGTTTCAAATGAAGTATGTGAAGGAGGAAGAGTCTGAAGATGAAGATTACTTCTGTACCACTACAGTCTGTGGTTAAGTAACACCAACACTGTAACACTCACTCAGAAAATAAAATGAGAAGGAGAAGAAGGAGGAAGATGTAGAAGAGTCAGATGTCGGGGTTCTGTTTCCAGCATTGGCGGATTATGACGAGGTTGATGTATGGCCTTTCAGATTACATCCATCAGAAAAGAACTAAAATTAGAAACTTATTTTTTTTAATTCATCTCTCTGATCTGAATATTTTGATTGTTTTCATGCTGACTGCACCTCAGGCCTCCTCACCTCAAATACATCAGAGCCTGACTTACTCACACTGTTATGACTGATGGAGCAGAAATCTCCTATCTAATGGTCAGATGTCCAAAAACATTTGGCCTTTTATTGTAATATAGTGTAATAATATAATGACCTGCTTTAGAGCCTTGGGCGGATGTGACTTCACTCAGATATGTAAACTTGTTTCAGTTGTTTTAGCAGAGACTCGTACACAATATAAAATGCTGTCTTTTTTTGGATAATAAATTCTGCAAAAAATATACTTTGAACATGTATTTTTCTGTATATTGTTCCAGAAATCGACAATGCCCAGTTACAAGTCTTCACCTGCTCCTGGTGTTCACTTTCCTATACATCTCAAATGTACCTCCACAAGCACGTCCAAAGACACCACTATGAGGAATACAAACAACTGGTCCGATCTGGAGAGATACAAGATGAGACGGGGAGAATCTCCGGAGTTGAGGGATCTCTTCGCAGGAATGCATGCGATCAGCAAATGCAGAGAGACGTCTATCCCTGCTCAGAGTGCGGGCGGAGTTTCAGCGATCAGAGCAACCTGCGACGCCACCAGCGCATCCACACGGGAGAGAAGCCACATCACTGCTCACAGTGCGGAAAGAGTTTCGTCCGACACAGCGACCTCCAGATACACCGACGTGGCCACACAGGGGAGAAGCCGTACCGCTGCTCGGACTGTGGCAAGAGTTTTACCACCAAGGGCAATCTCCAGATCCATTACTTGGTCCATACGGGGGAGAAACCGTACCGCTGTCCAGAGTGTGGAAAGAGTTTCGCTCAGCAGGGAAACCTTCAGAGACACCAGCGCATTCACAACGGGAGAAACCGTACCACTGCTCACAGTGTGGCAAGAGTTTTAACCAGCAAAGCACTCTCAAAGCGCACCAGTTCATTCACACGGGACAGAAGCCGTACCGCTGTTCCCAGTGTGGCAAAGGTTTTGCCCAGCAAAGCAAACTCCAACGACACCAACACATTCATGACGAGCTGAAAAAACGTATCGCTGTGTACAATGTGGAAGGAGTTTTACCACCAAGCGCCATCTCGTCCAACACCAGTGCCTTCATGTAGCTGGGAAAACGTTTCGGTGTGTACAATGTGGACGAACATTTACTAATTCGGGGGCATTCGACCTACACAAGTGTTCCAACACAGAGTCAGTGCTTTCAAACGTCTAACATTGAGAAACCACAGTCAAGTGTGAGTCCTGGATTGTGATTGTAGTTCAGGTGCGGGTTGAACACACATGTAGTTGAATCAGTGTTCTAAATGAATACGCTGCATATAAACACCTGTAACATAAGTACGAGGTGGAATCAGAAAGTTTGGAGACTCACTCTAATTACAAGAAAGTACTTTATTATCTACGTTTACACACTTTCACCTTCTAAATAGTCCTTTGCACAGTAATATAGTACTCCCATTGTTGTTCTGGAACATTTTCTGAAAATCTTCTTTTAGAAGCGTGTTGAGCATCTTCTGCGATCTGCGCCGGATCTTCTCAACGGTGTCAAAACGGCGAGCTGGATCTTCAACTACTGAAAGAGGACGAAGTCCGCAGGAGCAAAAGCTGGCGAGTAGGATGGGTGCGGAAGTGAGACAATGTGGTTGCGCATGAAGGTTGCACCTGGTCAGAATAGCAGTTGTGGTAACACACGTGGTCAGAATACCACCAGTTGCACAGATCCCAACGTACACAGGACGATGTCTTTTGACACACTGATGTATGAAGGTCGGTGCTTCCTGTGAGTGTGCACACAGCCTTGTGCTGCCATCTATTGGCGTGTTACAAAACTAGTCTCAAAATCTTACCACCTTGTAACATCCGGTTCCGGTTCCATCCAGAGTGAGACAGCTATTGTAGACATTACGTAATGACCTTACTGAGCTCCATGGAGGAGTTTTGCCTGTGGTGAAACTTGTATTGAGACGCTTAAGGGACTTTAAACTACCCTCTCAGGTGCTTAAGACTTTTTACACCTGCACCATCGAGAGCGTTCTGACGGGTAGCATCACTTCCTGGTTTGGGAACAGCACCATGCAGGACAGACGAGCCCTCCAGAGGGTGGTGCGTTCAGCTGAACGTACCATCCACACCGAGCTCCCTGACCTGCAGGACATCTACAGCACACGGTGCAGGACCAGAGCCAGGAAGATTGTGAAGGACCTCAGCCATCCAACAATGGACTCTTTTCTCTGTTGCGTTCGGGGAAACGCTTCCGCTCCCTGAAAGCGAACACAGAGAGAATGAGGAGGAGCTTCTTCCCGCAGGCCATTCGGAGTTTAAACCAGGAAACACCCAGGATCTAAAAACTGGCCCACTCTCTCCATCATCACCCTTTTTTCCCCTGCACAATCACACTTTTCGTGCTATGGCACATTATACACTGGACTTGCACAGCACAGTGCACTTTACATTCCATTTCATTTTCATATCTTCTTTTTCATATTTATTTCATATTTTTTTTATATTCTCTTTTTTTTTTTATACCACACCATCGCGCACAAGGACACTTTACACCACACCTACTGCACACGGACACTCATGGACAATCAAAACCATGCCTAACTTGTTTACTGTTGTTTACTGGTTAACTGCACACTGCCATAAACACTTTCTGTGTACATTTTTCTGTGTACACTCTCAGTGTATGTGTATATATGTATATGTATGTATATATACATATATATGTATATATCTTTTATATCTTATTTATCTGCCTTCTTTTCTTATTATATTTTTCATTATATTTTCTTTAAATTTTGTTATTATATTTATATTTTTATTCTCCTTTTTACCCTATTTTATTCCCTCATGCCGGACCGTCGTTAAAAGCATTTCACTGCATGTCGTACCCTGTATGTATGTGTATGTGACAAATAAAATTTGATTTGATTTGATGGTAAATATGGAGATTTCGGATAAACGGCTCGAAGCACAACATGAATTTGGAGATGAACTGGAGAAGAAAAGCAGCTTTATTCACTATCAATAAGTATTTATTAAACTTTACTCATGTAAATAAATGTAATCTTCTGGCACTACTTTATCCCGGGGTGTGATTCAGAGCAGAGGAATTGTAGCTGTAACGAGTCGTATATAAAACATGTAATAAGAAATCACTCTTTGGATCCATTCAGTCAGTTTTGTCCTGCAAACATCAATAACAGCTTGAACTTCTCAATGCTGGGAAGTGCCAAAGGTACAAGGTGATAATCCACGGAATCCTCGGGCCGTTCTTCACCTCCACATCGTGCACCAAAATACTGTAACGGCTCACACCTACACCTGGAGTATGACTTTATATCCAGTATATATACACACAAATGACACAATCGTATCTTCAAAAAAAGTGAATGAAAGTAGAATTTAAAGAACGATATAAATAATTTGATCGTGTACAATTCTGAAAACAGATTCTCAAATACACAAATCAGACCCAAGCGTTGTTCTGTATTTATAGAGTCTTGGACCAGATTATTTACTATTCATAAATATTCTTTATTACGTAAAGCAGTCCTAGCAGGGCGTAGATTATGCGGGGACGCAGGGGACATGTCCCCCGCACTTTTTTATAACAAGTTAAATCTCACTTTTTAGTGGAGGGAAAAAAAAACAGGTAACACTACACATTTCGCCTACGAAATTATGCCTACGCCCCTGAGTCCTAGAGTACTTTGGCTGTACCAGTCAAACAGTTGTATTGGTACACAGTGCTATTTCAGCAGGAAGTTCTCAGATGCTGCGATGTTAAGCCCTTGTGAGCCAGAGAGAGCTCCAGCAGGTGGCGCTGTGAACATGAGTTCCTCCTCAAACTCACACCAGAAGAAGAGGAGATGCAGGTTGGAGTTCTCTCTCTCTCTCTCTCTCTCTCTCTCTCTCTCTCTCTCTCTCTCTATGTTCTTCTTAATGGAATTAATGCTGAAGCCTGTTATTGTGTCTGTATTTCAGGGTGTTCCCAGTTTTCTTCCCTCTTTCTACAGGTAATGTTTCCTTCACTTTATTAAACTTTATTTAACCATTATGGCTATTCTTCTTTGGAATAATAATAATAGTAATAATAATAATAATAATACATTATAGTTAATGACTTGCAGGTAATAATGCCTTTCTAATGTCATCTTGACATTTGAAATATTGTATCAACGAGACATAGTGTGTGGAAAAAATGTGGAAACATCTATGTTTTTTGGGGTTTTTCCAGATACACATTTATGTTCCTTTTTCTTCAATGCAACAAACTCTGTAATGTAACAGTGTGAACACTGACTTTAAATAAACAAATCTATAAATGTCCAGATGTTCCACCTTATTTACACTGAAAAAATCCTAAAAGTATGACATGAAGAACAGCTTTACACCAGCTTTACATCTTTTCTCCAAACTTCTTCTTCTTCTTTCGGCTGCTTCTATTAGGGGTCTCCACAGCGGATCATCTGTCTCCATACCCCCCTGTCCTCTACATCTGCCTCTTTCACACCAACTACCTGCATGTCTTCTCTCACCACATCCATAAACCTCCTCCTTGATCTTCCTCTTTTCCTCCTTCCTGGTGTCTCCATCCTCAGCATTCTCCTACTGATATACCCCATGTTCCTCCTCTGCACATGTCCAAACCATCTCAATCTCACCTCCCTCACCTTGTCTCCAAAACGTCCTACATGCGCTGTCCCTCTAATAAACTTACTTCTAATCCTGTCCCTCTAATAAACTCGTTTCTAAAACATCTTTTCTCCAAACATTCAGCTGAAATACTTTGCGGTGCTTCTTGCAAATCTTACCGAAGGTCTTCTTCACTAGTTGTTCTCATAAAGGAAACTTGGACTATTTACGTTAATATGCTGGATTGAAATCCAACTGTGTGATAAACACTTTATAGAAAAAAGTTTTGGACACCTGATCATCTAAAGACATCCTGTACATCTATGTGCCTTCAACAGTTTGGATGAACTGCAATTCCTTGTTCTCTGTTTGAAAGAAAATGATGGAGCAAAAATGCATTCTAATCAAAGATCTCCTGGTCTTTTCACGTCTTCTTAGAGGTATCATGAAGTGTATTGCTGAATAAACCCTTTTGAAGTTGTGCTATTGATTTGAGCTACTTTTTTCAGGATAATGATCCAATAAAACTAAAATAAGAGCTGATGATGGAATCGCAATGTTCTTTAAAAAACATCAGAAAGAAAAACAGCTGGCTCAGAGGTAACACAATATTTTTTCAAAGTTTTAGATGTTTGAACTGTATGTAATTATGATTACTCATTGGCCTTTAGCTTTATGGGGACGTCTGGATGGAAACTTCTATGGCTTCAGGAGAAGGAACTTTAGGCAGTAAAGGACGCGTCACACCTGTGGACCAATGTGTAAAAAAAGGAAGAACCTGAATATGAAGGCCATCTCTGTAAGATAACATGGAGTACTTGTTTGGAGCTACTAGCCAGTTCTATTTATACCACTCAAGGGCAGTTCTCATTCTTCAGGGTGTTACTTGAGCTGATGGTATCTACATGTGGAATTTCAGGTGGAGAAATATTGGACTCGTTAGACAAACTGGACCAACCGAATGGAACATTTCAGAGTAAGCATGTGAAAGAGGAAGAGACAGAAGATGAATTCTACCTCTGTACAACAGGTTGATAAGTGTTTCATTTCTACAAAACTTTTTATAATAAACAAGATATTCACAAGGTGAGACTTTTTTGGAAGCCAACCAAAGTCCAGCATGTCATTTATTTATTTATTTATTTATTTATTTATTTATTTATTTATTCCCCTACTCTTGGATTGTGATTGCATTTCTTATTTAGGATTAACCTCCTGGCTCTGGTGGAGGAAATCATCTAAAGTTAAGGTTAAAGTTAGGTTAATTCCCACTCAGATCACCTTCAGTAATCGTCTGAATGTTATGAGCCAGGCATACGTAATGCCCCATGATAAATACTATACGACACCACACCTTCATCCAACTGCCTGAAGACACGTTTGACATGTCTTTTTCATGTTTGAAAGTCACCTTGATATCTGGATGGTTTTTGCATTTTTCTGAGACCCTATTGTCACTGTTTGAAATGTTCTAGCTTGATACGTACTTTATAAGTGGTAGCTCAGTTGTCCTTCTAATAGGAAGTTTAAATCTCAGCACCATCAAGCTGCCACTGCTACACCCTTGAGCAGGGACCTTATCCCTCAACTGCTCAGGCTCTTGATAAGCAGACATCTGCCAAATCCTGTAAATGTAACACCTTACCCTCTGTCTTCTCGATGCCGTATTTGCCCCAGTGGTAAATTCTGCCTCTTAAATCAGGTAAATGACCTGAATAATTGATCCCATGCTGTTTGTTATATCTTGGTGGGCTCCTCTCCATCTTTGTAGGCCAGTGGCCTTATATTAGCAAAGCATCTACTCTAAGTGATTAAATATAAAGGAATATTCCATGCTCTGAAGAGTGCCCTGGTTCTACATTCTCACTCTGCTGCTTGTAGTGCTTTGTGGGCAATTTGGTTGTTATTTCCCCCTTTGATTTTTTTGTTGACAACCACATATCTGTATTTACATCTAGCAGAAGTGCAAATAGAAGCATGAGAAACATCTACAGTGTATTCAGGCCCCCTTTAATTTTTCACATCTTCTATAGTGCAGACTGATACTACAATCATTCAAATAAATTGTTTTCCTCATTTATCTACACATAATTACAACAAGTGAAAACAATTCTAGAAATTCTGTAGCATTTTTAAAATGTATTTTTAATATAAATTAGAACATATCAGAATATCACATGTCCAGTATTCAGACACTCCAGCACATTCCCAGGGTCATCCATAAGCCAATGCTTCAATTTTGTAATGGTTTTGGCAGGTGATGAGCAGTGCCTGGTTTCCTACAGGACATGGTGTTTAGAATTGAGGACAAAAAGTTCAATCTTGGTTTCATCAGACCAGAGAATCTTGTTCCACACAGTCAGAGTCCTTTAGGTGCCTGTTGGCAAACTCTAAGTGAGCTGCTATGGGTTTTGTACTGAGGAGAGGCTTCTGTTTAACCACATATTCATACATATAAAGTATAAATAATTAAATAAATAAAATCAGCCTATAAAGTTGCAATCCCTTCTTTTAATAGGATGATATCTATCTAAAATAGATATCAGGCGATCACGAATTACAGGACCACATCACCTGCTTGTGACCGTGACGCCTCCCTCCCAGATGCGCTGAACGACTTCTACGCCCGGTTTGAGGTACAGAACAATGTGGTGGCAAGGAAGACCATCCCTCCTCCCACTGACCAGGTGCTCTGTCTAACCACAGCTGAAGTGAGAAAAACTCTATGCAGAGTTAACCCACGGAAGTCTGCTGGACCTGACAACATTCCTGGCAGAGTGCTCAGGGAATGTGCAGAACAACTAGCAGATGTCTTCACTGACATCTTCAACATCTCCCTGAGCAGTAACATTGTTCCCACGTGCCTCAAGACAACGACCATCGTTCCTGTGCCAAAGAAATCGACTGTCTCCTGCCTCAATGACTATCGTCCCGTCGCGCTCACACCCATTGTGATGAAGTGCTTCGAGAGGCTTGTCATGAGGCACATCAAGACACAGCTTCCACCCTCCCTGGACCCCATGCAGTTTGCGTATCGTCCAAACCGTTCCACGGACGATGCCATCTCCACAACCCTCCACCTGGCCCTCACCCACCTGGACAACAAGGACTCATATGTACGAATGCTGTTCATTGATTTCAGTTCAGCATTCAACACAATCATTCCTCAGCACCTGATCGAGAAGCTGAACCTTCTGGGCCTGAACACCTCTCTCTGCAACTGGATCCTGGATTTCCTGACTGGGAGACCTCAGGCAGTCCGGATCGGGAACAGTATCTCCAGCACCACCACACTGAGCACTGGAGCCCCTCAAGGCTGTGTGCTCAGTCCACTGCTGTTCACTCTGCTGACTCACGACTGTGCACCAACGCACAGCTCGAATCATATCATCAAGTTCGCTGATGACACGACCGTGGTGGGTCTAATCAGCAGGAACGATGAGTCAGCATACAGAGAGGAGGTGCAACGGCTAACAGCCTGGTGTGGAGCAAACAACCTGTCTCTGAACGTGGACAAAACGAAAGAGATGGTTGTGGACTTCAGGAGAGCACAGAGCGACCAATCTCCACTGATTATCGATGGATCCTCTGTGGAGATCGTCAAGAGCACCAAATTCCTTGGTGTTCATCTGGCAGACAACCTCACCTGGTCACTTAACACCAGCTCCATCACCAAGAAAGCCCAGCAGCGTCTCTACTTCCTGAGAAGGCTGAGGAAAGCCCACCTCCCTCCCCCCATCCTGTCCATGTTCTACAGAGGGACCATTGAGAGCATCCTGAGCAGCTGCATCACTGCCTGGTTTGGGAATTGCACCGTCTCGGATCGCAAGACCCTACAGAGGATAGTGAGGACAGCTGAGAAGATCATCGGAGTCTCTCTCCCCTCTATCATGGACATTTACACCACACGCTGCATCCGCAAAGCACACAGCATTGTGGACGATCACACACACCCGTCACACACATACTTCACCCTCCTACCATCAGGAAAACGGTTCCGAAGCATTCGGGCCGTCACAACAAGACTGTGTAACAGTTTCTTTCCACAAGCCATCAGGCTTCTCAACACAAAGAACTGAACAGAACTCACACACACTCACTTACACACACACACACACACACACACACACACACACACACACACACACACACACACACACACACACACACTCACTCTGTGTGTTACTGAACTGTACAACCTGGACTAAACACAATCATCACTCATCTCGATCCACTCCACCACCATTTATATATTTATTATTATTTATACTCGCACCTTATATTCAGTACAATGTTTACATGCTGTTTTGCACCTTTTATACTAAAATAGAATGTTTACATGCGGTCTTTGCACCTCCTTGCTGCTGTTTTTTGCACTACATTGCTCTGTTCTGTTGTACTTTTTCCTGGGTAGAGTTTTTACATTTCACCTCACACAGTACTGTATACTTAAGTACAGTAGGTTTACTAGTCGGTGCTATACTTGGTTTTTGTCTTTTGTCTTGTCTTGTGTTGTCTGTCTGCACTCTGTCTGTCTGTACTGTTCTTTTGTTTGCACTGTTTGCACCAGGCTGCACTCGATGCACTTTATGTTGTTTTGTTGTTTAGTGTAGCACCAGGGTTCTGGAGGAACGTTGTTTCGTTTTTACTGTGTACTGTGTACCACTGTGTATAGTAAAAATGACAATAAAAGCCACTTGACTTGACTAAAAACAGTACACAAACTCTTTTGTTGAAGTTCCCTGGAATCTGTCTGAATTCTATTCCATTTTCTATTACAGAAATAAACAATCCCCATTTACACACCTTCTCCTGCTCCTGGTGTACCCTTTCCTTTACATCTCAAATTTACCTCCACAAACACATCAGAAGATGGCACCGTGAGGAACACCAAAGGCTGATGAACGTCGGAGAGTTAAAAGATCAGGACCTTAGACTCACCAGAAGTGCCAGTATTCAGCAAAATATTTCTTCTACTCTTAGCCAACAAGCGCAGAAGGAATTCGTCTACCCCTGCTCTCAGTGTGGGAAACATTTTACTGACCAGAAGAACCTCAGACGTACACACTGTACTGTTATCACTGAGGGGACTCATTTTTGTTGCCAGTTATTTAGATAATAATGTCTGTATGTTGAGTTATTTTCAGAGGACTCTTAAATATATTATCATTATTATTATTAGTACCAGTAGAAATATGGTGGTGTAATGAGTAATAGACTTCTTCAGCAGGTCACAGGAGAGATCAACAATCAAATGTCAACAATCCATCCCAAATCGCCATAAAGTGAACAAAGGAAACGTTTGCAGATGTGCTTCATGATATAATAATAATAATAATAATTATTATTATTATTTTATTAAACTCTAATTGAGATATTTTGCAGACATATTTTGCTGCTTGCTCAGTACTATGAGCAGATAATCCATTTAAAATGTAATATATTTATTATTTCTCTTATAATTTTTATGTTTTAACTGATTTGTACAGATTACAGAAACTGATTTTTGATTTTGTTTCACTGTTGATCTTGATTTTTGATTGTTGCTTCTCAGAACGAGATTAATACATTATAGGATATTTCGTGCTGATATAAAACACGTGTTTATATGTCCAAAGCTAAAACTTAGTCATTTAAAACATATCATACAAATAATATTAAAACATACTGTATACTCTTTGTTCCAGAAATAGCGATGAATTGCATTGGGATGTTTTGTGTTTAACGCTCTCAACAAAACGCTCCAGCAGGGGGCGCTGTGAACTCACAACAGAAGAAGACGATGGCTGTTTTTTTCTCCCTATTATTTTGAGGGAACCGTTGATTTTTGTTCCTTAGGTAAACATTTCTGCATGAAAATACTCCTGGCTGGGCTTCATGATGACATATTAGGTCTATATCTATATTAACGGAACAATGTGAGGACCTTCAGCATGTTTTACTGTAAAACCTGAGGTAAGTTGAAGTACATGCTCGGCTAACAGTTAGCCAGTGAATCCCAACCCAGTGGTGTGGAAGTGCAGGATATAGAGACAGGAACAGTGATGTAGCAAATGATGTGACTAATCATTTTCTCATGAAAAGTGTTTAGCAAGAAGATTTCAGTGGGTTCTGCAGCGCTGCTTAAGACTGGAGACACCATAAAGACCTGATCATAAGAGCTGATAATGGAGTCAGCAGTGATACAGCTGAGAAACCTTCCACATCCTCCTGCTTCTACAGACTCCCAGGTAACTGACACATGATCATTAACTACATGTTGTGTTCCCACAATTGGTTGTTTTTTTGCAAAGTTAGTTTGTCCCCACTATCCTGAATGGTCAGTTGGAGTTCCTAAAGAGTTCTGATGTTGAGCACATCATCACAGGGACGTTTACTCCATTTATCTGTTTCTAGATCAAATCTAGCAGTTGTTCATGATGTTGAAATGGTTACTTCAGTTTCTCCAGTCAGAGGGATTTGACTCTGAAACAGAGCATGTTGGGAATGAAAAGTTGGTCAAGTGAAAGGAAAACCCAACTACCTGTAGGAAGTGCTGTGACTTCTACCATGAATGGAAACACCACCCAGCAGAGTTTTAGGCTGATGGTATCCTGAGTTTATAACCTAGTAAACCATTGTTGATTTATAAATTGACGGAGACAGTGGCAATGGATCCAGTGCATCTGCTAAATGCCGTAGATGTAAATGTTTAAATATGGTGAGAGAATCGAGTCTGAATCCAGATCAATGCTGTGTGAGGTGAGCTGGGAACCATTAGAGTCAGACCGCAACAAAACTGCCCAGTGTCGAGTCCACATTTCATTACAACATGCAAAAGCTATATCTAGCTGTGAGACGGAGCAAAAATAAACCATATAACCAATATTTTCCTGTATTGTGTCTTTCATATGGGATATCACAGTCATGTGAGTCACATATAAGTCAATTTGTGCTCATGTGATATTGCTTCATTGACCTTTTTTGTAAGAAGTGTTATTATTCTTTGGCCATTAGCATTGTGGGGGAAAATATACAGCTGGAGCTTATGGAGGAACATCTGAATCTGAAGAGCACATCACCTTTGTAAACCTTCAAATACACGTTAAAAAGGAAGAGACTGTAGATGAGGAATTCCCCTGTAAGTCAACACAGCACATTACAATGAATTTTCCCTATTTGGGATTTGTACATCACTTAAATGTAGTAATTGAAATTTCAGGTGACGCCACACCAGTCTCTGTGGGACACATCACACCCATGGACCAACAGTATTATGTGAAAAAGGAAGAACCTGACGACTATCTCTGTAAGACAACAGCAGAGTGTTATGGCCCTGACTGCATTATCTAGTGGTGTAACTGGATATTGTGAGCCAGACTTTAGGAAACTTTGTGTAAATACAATATTTGAACTGCAGAGGTCACAATCATAATTATTTAAAATATTAAGTGGGCTTGCAGGTCACATGATCAAATTCCTGTAAATTATGCACCATTAACATAATCAAGATGCAATCGTCTGCACTTGTAAAGTGACCAAAAGCAATACATCACACCTACTGGAATATCTTATAAACTTTACAGAAACAACACCAATGTTGGAGCTCGGATAACTGCATAAAAGACACCTTAGTAACTGCTCAAAAGCTAATTATGATCCATCTTCCTCAAGTTCCCCAAGTTATCAACTTTATTTATGCAATAAGAATTTGAACCTAGTTTTAAGATTTATCTATGTTTTATGTGGGACTGGACCAGTGCTGAAGGACTGGTTCCCACCTGATTTTTCATAGATTAACTTTAGCTGAAACTAAATGTACCTTGCTACATTTCAGGTGATGAAACATCAAACACTGTAGAAGATGTAGACAACCAATATGGAGGATTTGAAAGGAAACATGTGAAAGAGGAGGAGTCTGAAGATGAAGGCTACCTCTGTACAAGTACAGACTGGGGTTGGGTATTTCTGACACTTACATTCTCATACAACAGTTGGTATGCTTTACGATATATTAGTATAAGTCAGGAAACACCTTATGAATCATGTGGGTAAGCGAGCATCATCAAGATGACCTTCAGTAAAGAGTGGTCAGCTAGTCCGACTGCTTGTTTTTAGCCCTTAATTCGTTTACTTAATTCGTTTACACATTGATCTCAAACTGGGAGATTAGTCATGTGCCTCAAACCCATCTCTGTAGTAGTCTCTTACAGACACAGACGTTCCTATCCACAGAACAGATGTCACATCGCCAGTAACCTCATCTACCCTTCCCTGTTGTCTCAATCTCAAACAGCGGTGGTAGGTGGGCTCTGGAATTGTCAGTCTGCTGTAAGGAAAGCTGACTTTATCACAGGCTTGGCTTCCCACTACACATTTGACTTTCTGGCACTTACTGAGACCTGGATATCCCCACAGAACACTGCTACACCAGCTGCTCTGTCTTCTGCCTATGCTTTCTCTCATTCACCAAGAGAAATTGGCAGAGGTGGTGGTACAGGTCTACTTTTATCACGGAGATGGTGTTTTACACCTCTCCCTTTGTCTCATCTAACCATGTCATCTTTTGAATTTCATGCAGTTTCAGTTACCTCTCCAATCAACCTTTTCATCATTGTCATCTACCGCCCTCCTGGTCCCCTTGGGGACTTCCTAGAAGAGATGGACACGCTCCTCAGTACTTTCCCCTCTGATGGCACCCCTCTGACAGTTCTTGGTGACTTAAACCTCCCATCCGACAAACTTCAGTCATCTTGCCTCTTGCCTTTTCTGAATACCTTCTCCTTGACATTTAACAGCTGCCCTCCAACACACAAGGGAGGAAATGTCCTGGACCTGGTTTTCACCCGTCCTACTCCAGCTACAGACATGACTGCCACTCCACTTCCAATCTCTGATCATCACCTGGTTTCCTTTTTAATTACTCTTCCTATTCAACCTAAAAATAATTTACATGTCTCTCTTATCCGTCCTAACCTTCACTCTATCTCTCCCTCCTCTGTAACTTCATGTACTCTTTCATCTCTTCCTGACCCCGTCTCCTTTTCCTCTCTACCCTTAGACGTTGCTACGGACTCCTTCCTCTCATCTCTTTCCTCAACCATGGACCTCCTTTGTCCCTTGACTACAAGACCCAAGAAGACTTCTTGTCCCACACCGTGGCTGTCAGAAGTTTTGCGCAGTAATCGACGAGAACTCCGATCTGCAGAGAGGAAGTGGAAAAAAATCACAGCTTGATGTAGACCTCTCATCTTACCGTGCACTCCTGACCAAATTTTCTTTGGAGGTGACTTCTGCCAAAACTGCCTTCTACAAGGAAAAGCTTGAGGCCTCTGCACAAGATCCTCGTAAGCTTCACAACATCTTCTCTTCTCTACTAAACCCCCCTGCTGCACCTGCTCCATCCTCCCTGACTGCTAATGACTTTGCCTCCTTCTATGATGAGAAGATTAGGAAAATCTGCCAGACCTTCACTTCCTCTCCAACAATGATTACACAACACAGCCAACAATCCACTACGTCTCTGTCAAGCTTCTCAACCTTAACAGAAGATGAGATACTGCAAGTCATCCGATCCTGCAATCCCACCACCTGTCCTCTGGATCCAATCCCTTTAACTACGCTCCAGACCATCACGCAAGATCTCCTGCCCTTCATCTCCACAATCATCAATGGGTCATTAACATCTGGCTATGTACCAACTACCTTCAAGCAAGCAAGGGTCATTCCTATCTTGAAGAAACCGGCTCTGGATCCATCAGACATCAACAACTACAGACCGGTATCACTCCTTTCCTTTCTTTCTAAATCTCTGGAACGCACTGTTTTTAACCAACTGTCTGTCTGTCTCTCACAGAACAACCTCCACGATCCGAACCAGTCTGGGTTCAAAGCGGCACATTCCACAGAGACGGCCCTATTGGCTGTTTCTGAGAAACTACATGCTGCTCGGTCAGCCAAGCTGTCATCTGTACTTATCCTTCTGGACCTTTCAGCAGCATTTGACACAGTCAACCACAAGACACTTTTGTCAACCCTCAAGAGCCTTGGTATCTGCGGAACAGCATGGGAATGGTTTGCTTCCTACCTGGAAGGTCGCTCATACCAGGTAACATGGAGGGGATCCACATCTGCCCCATGCAGACTCACCACCGGTGTCCCACAAGGCTCGGTACTTGGTCCCCTCCTTTTCTCCCTCTATACCCACTCCATTGGTGAAGTCATATCCTCACATGGGTTTTCTTATCACTGCTATGCAGATGACACTCAACTCATCTTTTCTTTCCCTCCATCAGATACCACAGCTTCCGCTCGGATCTCAGCATGCTTGTCAGACATATCTTTATGGATGAGGGCTCACCAACTTAAACTCAACCCCAGCAAAACAGAACTGCTGGTCATCCCAGGTGATTCATCTCCAGGTCAAGATCTACAAATAACACTTCATGACTCTCTGCTCTCCCCTTCAGCCACTGCTCGTAACCTTGGGGTAACTATAGACAATGAACTGTCTTTTTTCCCACATGTCGCTAATGTTGCTTGTTCTTGTCGATTTCTTCTCTATAACATCCGAAGGATTCGACCATTTCTGTCCATACAGGCTGCCCAGGTGCTTGTTCAGTCTCTTGTCATTTCAAGACTGGACTACTGCAGCTCTCTGCTGGCAGGTCTTCCCCTGAACGCTATTCGTCCACTGCAAATGATCCAAAATGCAGCTGCACGACTTGTGTTCAATCAGCCCAAGTTTTCCCACACCACCCCACTGCTGCGCTCCCTTCACTGGCTTCCAGCAGCTGCACGTATCAGATTCAAAACACTGATGCTTGCCTACAAGGCCAAAAATGGACCAGCAGCATCTTACCTCAGTGACCTTATCACATCTCACACTGCACCAGGCTGTCTGAGATCCTCCAGCACCGCTCGACTGGTACCACCTTCTCTCAGAATGAGAGGTAAGTACAATTCAAGGCTCTTCTCTGTTCTGGCACCGAGGTGGTGGAATGAACTTCCCTTAGATGTCCGTACAGCAGAGTCCCTGATTATCTTTAAGTGACGACTGAAGACCTACCTCTTCCTGAAATACCTAAATTAGCACTTTCCAAGTTTGTAGAATTCGAGTTATATTTATATTGAGTTTGTATTCTTGCGTACCAGTGTAGATTTATTCACTACTAGAGATTTAAAGCACGTTTGTACGTCGCTCTGGATAAGGGCGTCTGCTAAATGCCACAAATGTAAATGTAAATGTACTTGGTAGAGCACAGTATAGGATACCAAGCTTTCCCTATTCTACTGATGAAGAAAAAAATGTTTTAATGCCTGAAAGGAAGGTGATGTAGATGGTATTGTCAGCTCTAAACTAGCACTTGTTTAGCGTGTTGTCTTGAGGACTTGTACCTCTTCACTTGAGGATAATGCCTGAGGTACCTACCTGGTTTGATTGGGTGTAGTTCCTTGAGATTTTTTTTTATATACAACAGCGGGACATTTTTCTTTTTCGAGTTTGCCAAGTCACCCCAGAGGAACTCTGACCAGCCACAGCTTAAAAACCACCTGACTAATATTCTGCAGTTTCGCTTGTACCACCAAAACGTTTTTGACTTGTCAGAGCCTGGATTCCACAAGACCTGAAGGTGTTCTGTTCTGTGCTGAAAGAAGCTCTGGCCATTAGGAAAGTGTTATAATGCAGATATGTATCTTAGTCTTGTAACAGTGTTTAGGTAGACGGTATAAGTAACGATCTGAATGAATGCCAGGAAGCAAGATTTCCCAGCAGAACATCACCCACAGCATCACACTGCCTGTGTCAGTTCACCTTATTCTCATAAGGCCTCTTGGTGCTATCTCCTCCCCAGGTAAACCACACCTGGACATCCACATGATGTAAAAGAAAACATGATTTTTCAGCTCAGGCCATCTTCTGTTGCTCCCTTGTCCAGTTCTGGTGCATGCATGGAGGAGCTGTAGGTGGGGTACAGGGCTTGGTGTGGGCTCTCTGCTCTGCAGTTACACGGCTCCATATACAACAAGCTGAATGTTCTGACTTCTTTCTGTCAGAGCCAGCATTAACTTTTTCAGCAGTTTTTGCTACATTACCTTTTCTGTGGGATTGTTAGATGTTGCAGCTCAAACGCAGGATATGGAATGTTGTTGGTTTTATATTCTAATTAGAAACAGAGGCCTATACACTTTTACCTTTAGTGAATTTCTAGCGGACATCACCCTTTATGTTGCCAACTGTCAATTTCCTTACAGGCTTGATAAAGTGTGTTTTTATATATATATATATATATGTACACAGTGAGGAAAATAAGTATTTGAACACCCTGCTATTTTGCAAGATCTCCCACTTAGAAATCATGGAGGGCTCTGAAATTGTCATCGTAGGTGCAGGTCGCAATGAAATCACAATGTATGATTTTTTAACTATTTATTTGTATGATGCAGCTGCAAATAAGTATTTGAACACCTGAGAAAGTCAATGTTAATATTTGGTACAGGAGCCTTTGTTTGCAATTACAGAGGTCAAAAGTTTCCTGTAGTTTTTCACCAGGTTTGCACACACTGCAGGAGGGATTTTGGCCCACTCCTCCACACAGATCTTCTCTAGATCAGTCAGGTTTCTGGCCTGTCGCTGAGAAACACGGAGTTTGAGCTCCCTCCAAAGATTCTCTATTGGGTTTAGGTCTGGAGACTGGCTAGGCCACGCCAGAACCTTGATATGTTTCTTACCGAGCCACTCCTTGGTTATCCTGGCTGTGTGCTTCGGGTCATTGTCATGTTGGAAGACCCAGCCTCGACCCATCTTCAATGCTCTAACTGAGGGAAGGAGGTTGTTCCCCAAAATCTCGCAATACATGGCCCCGGTCATCCTCTTCTTAATACAGTGCAGTCGCCCTGTCCCATGTGCAGAAAAACTCCCCCAAAGCATGATGCTACCACCCCCATGCTTTACAGTAGGGATGGTGTTCTTGGGATGGTACTCATCATTCTTCTTCCTCCAAACACGTTTAGTGGAATTATGACCCAAAAGTTCTATTTTGGTCTCATCTGACCACATGACTTTCTCCCATGACTCCTCTGGATCATCCAAATGGTCATTGGCAAACTTAAGACGTGCCTGGACATGTGCTGGTTTAAGCAGGGGAACCTTCCGTGCCATGCATGATTTCAAACCATGACGTCTTAGTGTATTACCAACAGTAACCTTGGAAACGGTGGTCCCAGCTCTTTTCAGGTCATTGACCAGCTCCTCCCGTGTAGTTCTGGGCTGATTTCTCACCTTGCTTAGGATCATTAAGACCCCACGAGGTGAGATCTTGCATGGAGCCCCAGTCTGAGGGAGATTGACAGTCATGTTTAGCTTGTTCCATTTTCTAATGATTGCTCCAACAGTGGACCTTTTTTCACCAAGCTGCTTGCCAATTTCCAGCCTTGTGGAGGTGTACAATTTTGTCTCTAGTGTCTTTGGACAGCTCTTTGGTCTTGGCCATGTTAGTAGTTGGATTCTTACTGATTGTATGGGGTGGACAGGTGTCTTTATGCAGCTAACGACCTCAAACAGGTGCATCTAATTTAGGATAATAAATGTAGTGGAGGTGGACATTTTAAAGGCAGACTAACAGGTCTTTGAGGGTCAGAATTCTAGCTGATAGACAGGTGTTCAAATACTTATTTGCAGCTGTACCAAACAAATAAATAGTTTAAAAATCATATATTGTGATTTCTGGATTTTTTTTATAGATTATGTCTCTCACAGTGGACATGCACCTACGATGACAATTTCAGACCCCTCCATGATTTCTAAGTGGGAGAACTTGCAAAATAGCAGCGTGTTCAAATACTTATTTTCCTCACTGTGTGTGTGTGTGTGTGTGTGTGTGTGTGTGTGTGTGTATATATATATATATATATATATATATATATATATATATATATATATATATATATACACACACACACACACACACTAACCAGGCATGACATGCAGTCTACACTTAAATCTTTAATTTTTATTCCAAAAAAAAGCTTAAACTATTGAAATCTGGTAGCTGTTTTCCACAATGAGTTTCTAATACTGTTTATTTTCTGCTCCAGACATGAACCATGGAATCTTCTACTGCTCCTGGTGTTCATTTTTTTATACATCTCAAATTTCCCTCCATAAACACATCCAAAGGCACCACTATGAGGAATATGAGAGACTAATGAAATTAGGGGAGATAAAAAATGAGACTGTCATGACCACAACAAGCTCCAGCTTTCAGCAATCCACCTCTAATATACTTGGCACTAACATGCCCAATAAACACATGCAGGAAGAGGTCTATCCCTGCTCCCAGTGTGGAAAGAGTTTTACTGACCTGCGTTATCTCAGACGACACCAAAAGATTCACAAAGGAGAGAAGAAGTATCAGTGCTTGGAGTGTGGCAAGAGTTTCACCCAACACTACAATCTCCAAGTACACCAGCGTACACACAACGGAGAAAATCCCTATCGCTGCTCAGAGTGCGGGAAAAGTTTTATACGTAAAAGTGATCTCCAACTTCACGAGCGCATTCACACCGGAGAGAAGCCATACCGCTGCTCAGAGTGTGGCAAGAGTTTTTCGAAACAGAGTAACCTTCAGAGACATCAGCGCATCCACTCGGGAGAAAAACCCTATCAGTGCTCGTACTGTACGAAGATGTTTATAGATAAAGGTAACCTCAACGTGCACCAGCGCATTCACAGTAGGGACAAGTCGTACCGCTGCTCCCAGTGTGGAACGAGTTTTAATCAACAGAGTCACCTCCGAGCGCACTTACACGTTCACACGGGGGAAAAACCATACCGCTGCTCACAGTGTGGGAAGATGTTTACCGGTAAACGCCATCTCCGAGTTCATCAGCGCATTCACAACGGAGAAAAGCCGTATCACTGCACACAGTGCGGCAAGAGTTTTAATCAGCTCAACAACCTTCAAAGGCACTTGAACATTCACACGGGGGAGAAGCCGTATTCCTGCTCGCAGTGCGGCAAGAGTTTTAACCGCCAGTGCAATCTCGATCTGCACCTGCGCATTCACTCGGGAGAGAAACCGTATCACTGCTCAGAGTGCGGGAAGAGTTTTAATCAACGCAGCCATCTACAGCGACACCAACGCACTCACTCAGGAGAAAAGCTGTTTCAGTGCTCATATTGTCAGAAGATGTTCAGAGAAAAAGGCAGTCTCACAATACACCAGCGTGTTCACAGTGGAGAAAAGCCATATGGCTGTGCACAGTGTGGGAAGAGTTTTAATCAACAGAGCCACCTGAAGAGACACCTGCAAGTCCACACGGGAGAGAAGCAGCATCAGTGCTCACAGTGTGGGAAGGGTTTTACCCAGAAAAGTAGTCTTGAACAACACCAACATGTTCACATCTCATAGAAACTGATTTATTTGTATACCTTTAACAGCCAATGGGCTTCTTTACCAGTTGCCTTTTCATGTGCCTGTACTTTACTGAAGTGTTTCCATTTGGAGAGACTTTTACTGTAACTTCATTACATTTCAAAGTCAAATATCTTTTTACTCATCTACATTTTGTGAAGTCATTCGTTCCGTTCCGGTGCTTGGTGTATCTATTTATCACCAACATACAGTTCAGCATCAGTTCAACAGCAAGCAGAACATTGAGAGAGGAATAAATGAAGAAACTCCAGACTCAAACTCACCACAACACACGTGGTCTCATTTATATGATTTTTTTTAAATAGATGAAAAGAAGGTTTTGTGCTCTTTATAATTGTAATAAATCAATCAGTGTTTGAGTCATTAATAGCATTCTATTAATAGATCAGTGTGCTGAGAGTCACATTCGAGTCTTTTCACAGAAACTAAGGTGATTAAAGAATCTTGTGATTAAAAATTGTAATAGGAACATTATAGTTATAATAAATCACTACTTTGGATACCTAAAGACATTTGAAGGCAAAAACAAGTGAAAGTGTAAAGGGACACTTTTAGTGGAGTCATATTTTACCAAATGGATCTCTACTTTAACTCAAATAGGAGGTGACGAATAAAATAATAAAATAAGCAGGTGGCGCTGTGATCATGAACTCAGCACCAGTGGAAGAGATGCTGCAGATCTTTTCCGGTAGATTTTCCACACTTAGGTAAACATCGATACATATCTCTTTATATATATATATATATATATATATATATATATATATACAGTGGAACCTCGGGTTACGAACGCCCCGGCATACGTATAATTCGGGTTACGAATCGCAGTTCATCAAAATTTTTGCCCCTGGTTACGAACAATATATCGGGATACGAACGTCGCTCACCAAAAAATCGCAGGCAGGTTGGTTGTTTTTGCTCTATCCACACAGCTCGTCACATCAGTTAGCGTCCTGTGTCCCTAGCGAGAGCATCGTGTTACTTATCCGCTTGAACTTTTCCCGGCGGCAGCGTAACAACTCGTTAGTTGATGCTCGTGGAATGATGAGATGGACAACATTAGCCGATGCATAACCACTTAACTTGTTTTTATGAAGATAGATGAGCAGGGTTACAGTCTTTTCCCAAGTACAATACCCATAATGAATTTCACTCTGGACTTCAATACCAACTGATAGTAGCCTTAAAGAAACAGCTCTCATTTTCCCTCTAATGCAACAATTGTCTCAGCGTTCGTGTTAATAACACTGTCTTTAATATTCTATAATATAATATATAATAATATATAAATAATATATATAATAAGATTCTCCTTCCAAACAATAACTCTCCCTCCTCCCCCTTCTACGAACGTCGTCTCCTGCAGCGAGTCTTCTCAAAGGGAAAGTACCCGCTAAAGATCTTTTCCTCTTTTGTATGTTTTTATGTGGTATGATTTTAATATAACATGTTAAAAGTAAATAATATTAGTGAATATTGGCTTTATTTTTATTTAAGTAATATTTTTGGTTGTCCAGAACGAATTACCGAAGTTTCTGTTCATTATTATGGGGAAATTTGTATCGGGATACGAACTTTTCAGGTTACGAATAAAGTACCGGAACGAATTAAATTCGTAACCCGAGGTTCCACTGTATATATATATAGATATATAATATCTATATATATAATATAATATAATATCTCACAGATTTAATGAATTTAACTATAAACCCGTGTTTTTGTTCCGGTTTTGGGGATTTTCTCTGTGTTCTGCTCTAAAACCTGAGGTAAGTTTAATGAGCATCTCTGCTACTTCCTCAGGAGCGGCCAAATCCCAAATCCCTCTGTACTCCCTTTAAAGTGGACACCGGATACAGGGTGTATGAACTTTAGATAAAGTGCACTACACAATCAAAATGAGAGATTCGAAGTTTATTATAGTGAAATATTTATTTTATTTTATGATTTATTTAATGAGTGGAAGAGTATTTTTTATTCCTATTTGAGATTCATCCATGTAAAATAATGCAGTTAATTTCTTAAATTGTTGCTGAAATTGTGTACAAGTATACATTATTTGGAATAATTTTGATTACCGCTTGTAGGTCAATAGTGGTCATTAATAATGTAAATTCACTATGAAGAGTCTTAAAGAATGGTTCCAGAGAATCATTTGTCAGGTGAAAATTAAACCCCTGGTCCTGGTAACGGAAATGAACCATTTGGACCAGAAGATACTTTTTCTTCTTATTTCGGCTTCTCCCATTAGGGGGCGCCACAGCAGATCATCTGCCTCCATACCTCCCTGTCCTCTACATCTGCCTCTTTCACACCAACTACCTGCATGTCTTCCCTCACCACCAGTGTTGTGCTAGTTACTAAAAAATAGTAACTAGTTACAGTTACTCGTTACTTCATTCAAAAAGTTACTTTGTTGATTATTTACACCAAAAAGTAATGCGTTACTGTTTAAACACTGTTTTATTAAAGTCAGAGCAGCACAAACTGAATATATCACAAGGATTTCTGAGATAAACAACAAAACAAGCTAAATAATAAATTCACAATCAAACACTAAAGTGGCTTCTGCTGTTGTGTTGAGCTCTTAAACATGTTCCTTTCACAGCTGAAGTATGAAAACTATCCACAATGTAGAACAGAACACCGGGTTAGCGCATAGCTTCTAGCTCCTCAGGCATGGAGTTTCTGGAGGAGCTTCAACAGATTGGAGTTGCTGTTTATCGCAGTAGATACGAGCTTCAAACCAGAAAGACACAACTTACATTTGACTTAAAAGTTTTTGTCTTTATGCTCAACTAAAGTGAAATAATGATCATATTTCCACTTTGAGAAACTCGTCTTGCTCTCGCCTCGACTCGCCATTACTGCCGCACAGACCTGAATAAACGGAGACACGCCCACAGCGCGTCTTCTTCCTGTTTACAGTGGTGTTTATCCACCAATCCTACAATGCTTCCTGCTGTAAACAGGTCAGACTGTAGTCTACACTTCAGCCCAAATGCATTCATTTAAAAAAGTAACGGGTAACGCACCATACGCTAACGCTAATGAAGTTACTTTATTTTTAAAAGTAACGCGTTACAGTACTAGTTACTGTCAAAAGTAACGCGTTACTAGCAACTAGTAACGTTACTAGTACTGCGTTACTGCCCAACACTGCTCACCACATCCATGAACCTCCTCCTTGCTCTTCCTCTTTTCGTCCTTCCTGGTGTCTCCATCCTCAGCATTCTCCTACTGATATACCCCATGTCCCTCCTCTGCACTTGTCCAAACCATCTCAATCACACTTTGTCTCCAAAACGTCCTACATGCGCTGTCCCTCTAATAAACTCATTTCTAATCCTGTCCATCCTCGTCACTCCCAACGAACATCTCAACATCTTCAGCTCTGCTACCTCCAGCTCCACCTCCTGTCTTTTACTCAATGTCCATAAGGCGACTGAGCGTGAAGCCTGGGGACGGATGTGATGAGCGACGAGCAAAACTCATGACTGGAACCAAATGCAGCAAAATAAATGCTCGTCTTCCAGAAATATGCTCGTTCTCCTAAAAAGGTTTTTACTAGTAAAACGTCTCATACACAGATATTCTCGTACTACAAGGCGCTCGTCCACTGCAGTTCCTCTGTACATTTACTCGTTACATAACTAAGCATCTCTACATAATGCAGAACTGTTATACCAGCAGTCTCCAACCTTTTCTGCGCCACGGACCGGTTTAATGTGGGACAATATTTTCACGACCCGGTCTTTAAGGTGTGGTGGATAAATACAACAAAATAAAATGATACGACCATTAAATCTGGAATTTTCTAAATCTAATAATAAACGTGAATCACTGTGTTGTTGTTTGTTCATTTTGCTCGCTTGGGGGTTTGAATTTAGCAGTAATGTATTATGTGTTAGGGGACGAAGTTCCTTTAAGGAGGTAGAGGATGGAGGTAAGACATGTGACCGAGGCATCATGACCTGCATCAAGAGTGAGTCATAGACACATGTAGAGCAGAGAATCCGGTCATTTTCCAAAATAAAACATCATTCAGAATCAGATAATAAATAAAACGGAAATAATGTAAGTTATGTATTCTTTTTGTGCGGCCCAGTACCAATTAACCAGCAGACCGGTGCTGGTCCACGGCCCGGGGGTTGGGGACCACTGTGTTAGACGACCACTGAGGGTAATACTGCTGAAATTAATGCTGAATACTAAATAATGATGGAGGATATTGGCATAAGCTGTTTTAACACTAAGAAAAGCAGATCTATGCTTATTTACTCAAACATTTCTCTACAACTAACAAATGAACTAATAAACTGATCATGTTGCACCAAACACAACGTGAACAAAATCATTTCTGTTTCTAAGTATTTGTTCTTGGCTGCATTCAAATTTTCTCTTTCTTTGTCCTGCAATTAAAACGTTCACATGATTAGACTTGTCTGAATAATTTCATTTAGTTTATTTGTTAATTTTGTTAAACAAAGATTCAAAGATCAGAGTCGGTAAACTGATCTGATCTTCTAATCACTAGTGATCAGGAAATTGCTAAAACTCTCTCGGGGTGATGAAGATGGCATGACCAGACACTGCTAGTTGTTAGCATTAGCATTTATTTCTTAAATGACCATTAAAGATGGTAAGCGGAGATGCTTACAAAACTGACGTGTTTAGTTTGTTCTGTAGTGAGTGGAGTTTTCTCCTCTTCCAGGATCTCTTAATAAGATCTTACGATGGAATCATCAGAGGTCCGACCATGCGTCTCTAAAACAAACCTTCTACACGCTCCTGCTCCAACAGAAACTTGTTTGGCTTTAGGTGAAGGGACATCAAGCTCTCTAGAACATCAGAAACCTGTAAAAAAGAAAGAAACTGAAGATGAAGACATGTTCTGTAAGACAGAAAGGTGCATCACTGTCCAGTCTGATGCTCCACAGCACTCAGTGAACTTTCACATTGTGGTTTTGTATTTCACATTAATTTCAGGTGACCCAAGATCTTTATCTGTGGACCAGCAGAAACATGTAAAAAAGGAACAACCTAAAGATCTCCGTAAGTCATCACGGTGAATTTGTATTTACATGAGATAAAGTGTTTAAATGTAAATGATAGAATTTCAGGTGGAGGGACTTTAAAGACTGTGGAGGTTGTGGACCATCAGAGCAAAAATATTAAGGAGGGGTGTCTGATGATGAGGATGATGATGAGGATGATGAGGATGATCTCTGTACAACGACAGTATGGGGTAAATGTAACTCTTGTTAAAAATTGGTGAGTTTTCTGTTGAAATCACAGGCACTTTGCTCCATTTTAATTCTAATACTTCTTAATGTTTTTGTTCCAGAAATAAAAGATGCTGAGTGCGGGAAGGGTTTCAGGTTCTGCTAGAAGGTCTGGTATAATTTGAATTGGGTTCAGCCATCATAGCTACAAAAAAGGTTCTTCATCTTTGACACCGCCTTTAATCCAATCTGATGCCCTACTTCTGATCAAAGTTACCACTAAAAAAAACCTCTTCTTTGGTACCAGTCGGAAACTGTAAAAAGGACTGTAGATGCTCTTCAAAAGAACCATTAAGAACAGTTTGCTTTACAGTTTCCATCATTGAACAGTTACTAATTGGTACAACAGACTTAAACCTGTAACAAGTTTCTGCTCAAACCAGGAGTATATTTAACGTTTTTAAATTTATAGAGAAATTATTTATGATAAAGTTCCCTTTTGGGTCTGATCTCTTAAGGTTTCTTCCTCATGATATCTGAAAGAGTTTTTCCTCACCACCTTCACCCTTTGTGCTGTATAAATAAAATGTAATTAAATTGGCAATAACAAGGTTTGACTTTTAGTTTTTGTCGAGTCAATAAAATATTAACCCTCTACTGCACAGCGTTGCCCTCGGGCAACAAAATCATTTCTTAAACCCTATATCTAGTGGATGTCTCTTTAAATATTTTGCAATCAACTAAAATAGTTAAAAAGTATCAAAGAACAATCCAATAAGGTCTGGGAGTCCATATCCATCATTATTTGAAGGTGGGACTTCCTTTTCTGCCACATGGTCACAGAAACACATGGTAAGATTGTTTACTTTGGTAATCTTATTTAAATTAAAATGAACTGTAAATTAAAATATATGTGCATGTGTGAAGGCATAGAGAAGCTTTTTATCATGGTCTAAAGATTTTTTGTTATTTTGAATTTTTAGAAATTACGTTTTTCTTTTTGTTGCCTCAGGGCAACGTAGTCTTGCGACGTAATCTTGCGTACCTACACTGGTACGCAAGATTACAAACTTAATATAAATATAACCCTTGAATTCTACAAGCACTTCCAAGCTTGTAGAATTCAAGGGTTATATTTATATTAAGTTTGTAATCTTCAGTACCAGTGTAGATTTATTCATTACTAGAGACTCAAAGCACTTTTGTACGTCACTCTGGATAAGGGCGTCTGCTAAATGCCGCAAATGTAAATGTAAATGTAAATGTTAATGCAACGTTGTGCAATAGGGGGTAGTATCTAAGGATGTTTTTGCTGACAATGTGTTTTGATGTCATCACATATTATGACATCACATATGACTGTATTTCTGCACAGTATAAACCCTTATGTGTTTTTTAACACATTGCATTGCATGTGTTGCTGATGTGATGCCTCTTGCGTGGTGAAAGGTAATCAAAATATATTTTTTTATTGCAGCAAAAACAGTTTACAGCCCACAAGAATGGCTAACTACAATAAGCTATACAAGATTCGGCCTTTCATAATTCACATCCTTACCAAGCTAAAAGAACTGCCTATGTGTGAGACATTAAGTGTGGATGAAAAAATATTACTCTTTAAGGGCAAGAGCAGATTCAAGCAATACCTCCCGAGTAACCAAAAAAAAAATGGGGTTACAAATTCTTGGAGGACGGCATTCCACACAATTTTAAGATTTATACTTGGAAAGCTGCCTATCCACCTGAGCTTCCAGATGTAGGGGCAAGTGGGAATGTAGTACTGCACCTAGCAAAAACAATATCAAAAGATTTTAATTTCATTGTTCTTTGACAACTGGTTGGTGCTTACACTATATCTCATGTCAAAAGATGGGACAGAGGCTAAAAGAAAAAGATCGAGGTCCCATGCCCTGCAGCAGTCTCCACTTACAATTAGCACATGGGAGGTGTTGACTTGTTGGATTCGCTGAATGCCTTCAAGTCCCAAATACCACATAGTCTGTGCAAATCATAAAATGATGGGAGGAAGCAGGGGCAGGGGCCCATGGCTCCCATTCCTAACCAGGATGTCAGCTTGGACAATACCTCACATTGGCCAATAATGTGTGACAAGAAGAGAAGGTGCATAGTTCCCGGGGTGTACAGGAACACCCAAAGTGACGTATAAAACAGCAGAGAACTGTTTTTTGAAATTTCACACAAAACGAAGTACATAAAATAACACATCACACTACATGAAACAAACACACACCTGGATCAAATCCAATATGTAAATATGTTTAAAGTGCTTTTAACGTTTGCGCTGAATGATTTTGTTACATTTTTAAAGGATTTTGTCAAATGTGTTACACTTTTGAGTTTTGTTATATGATCTGTGAATTCACAGTTTTCTCTGTGATTCTGTACCATTGTTGCACAACTTTGCCCCTAGACAACAAAAAAGATTTTTATCAATAAAATATCCCAAAATGAACCAATAAATGATGTGGAATTATTTGTATCATGAACCAGCAAAATGTGTGCAGTAGAGGGTTAAGATTCTGCGATATTTTTCAGCTGACTGTAAACTGATAGCTGGGCTGCAAAATATAACTTTGGCTTCAGAAGGCCTGGAAACAAGTCCAACCTGGATTTTACCATCTGTAGATAGTGATAGCCTATGGGTTCCTATGGAGCTACTTCTGATATCCTGCTGAGGTCCTACAACATTGACTCAAGCATGATGCATACACTTTGGAAAAAATCTCATCTGCAACTATTAATTTACTTTGCGAATAAGTTAAACAGATTCACTCCAGACAGAGCAGATCACCAATGATCTGATTTATAGACCATATCATGTGTGTCTGGCACAATCCAGAAGTTCCATCAGCCTTTTATGAACCTCAAATGGCCAAATATCATGACTTGTATAACGCAACTGTGCTGGACATTAAATGAATGCTTTTCATCCCAGTGGAATGAAAAGAAGTGTCATGCTGAGTAATCTGAAGGCTCTGAACCTCAATTCTGGCATCAGCCCAGCCTCTGGGGTTTAAAACCTGGCTGGAAAGTTTCTAAACCCATAAAGAACCATTAGAACAGAGGCACACTTGGAAAGATAGTTTCCAAGGCCACAATGAGAAATGCTAGGACACATTTTAAGAAAAAGGATTGATTGTATAAATCTTTAAAGCCTGTCTGTTAGTCTGGGTCTGTGGTGCTGCACTCTTCATGCTCTCGTTGCTCTTGAACAGGTAATCATGTAAATGTCTTTCATTTTATTGTTCTATATTCTGACACCACTTTAGATCAGAGGGTGCAGGTAAGGGGCAGGCCTCCAAGAGCATGTCTAACATCTCCTTGTACACTACAGTAAACAGTCTCATGGTAAATGAGCAAAGATCATTTGTATCAAAACAGACCAATTAATGTATCTAAATTCAGTGGGAGTTCTAGTCAACCTGAATGTTACCAAATCTTATGAATTCATGTGGGTTACCATGAGCAGGTCCAGTTTTTGCTACAAGGGAGGCTGGAAATAAGCAGGTTTTTAGCAGGTTTGAAGCAGGTTCAGCTTTTAACTAACCCAAAACACCACAGACCTAAACATACCCTCAGCCCATTAAAAAGATTGTAAAGCTTCAACTTTCTGGTAGCACATTTCTACCAGCTGTTCCAGTACTACCATTGTATACAGTGAGGAAAATAAGTATTTGAACACTCTGCTATTTTGCAAGTTCTCCCACTTAGAAATCATGGAGGGGTCTGAAATTGTCATCGTAGGTGCATGTCCACATAATTAAAAAAAAATAATCCAGACATCACAATGTATGGTTTTTAAACTATTTATTTGTATGATGCAGCTGCAAATAAGTACAGTTGTGTTCAAAATTATTCAACCCCCAATGCTGTAAATGGTTTTAGGGAATTTAGTGTACATTTGTAATTGTATTCAGAATGAAATCCTACAAGGACTTCTTAAAGAACCATATGCAACTAAAATGACATCAATTAGTTTTGTAATACAGTAGTAAATGTTTCTTTTGTGAATTCTTCATTGACATAATTATTCAACCCCTTAAAGACTACCACTCTGAAGAACAGAGGTTCAATGAAGTGTTTTCAATCAGGTATTGAAAACACCTGTGGATATCAGGGAGCAGCAATAAAGCCTAATAAGCACCAATTAGGCAGCTTTAAAATGACTGTGATACTCAGCTCCTTCTAGACATTTACTGGTGTGGTTACAAACATGGTGAGGTCAAGAGAATGGTCCAGGAAGACAAGAGAACAGGTGATTACTCTTCACAGGAAGGGCAATGGCTATAAGAAGATTGCAAAGATGTTAAACATACCAAGAGACACCATAGGAAGCATCATTCGCAAATTCAAGGCAAAGGGCACTGTTGAAACGCTACCTGGTCGTGGCAGAAAGAAGATGCTGACTTCGACTGCTGTGCGCTACCTGAAGCGTAGAGTGGAGAAAAGTCCCCGTGTGACTGCTGAGGAACTGAGAAAAGATTTGTCAGATGTGGGTACTGAAGTTTCTGCTCAGACAATACGGCGCACCCTGCGTAATGAAGGCCTCATGCCAGAACTCCCAGGCGCACCCCCTTGCTGTCCCCAAAGAATAAGAAGAGTCGACTGCAGTATGCCAAAAGTCATGTGGACAAACCACAGAAGTTTTGGGATAGTGTTCTGTGGACTGATGAAACAAAATTAGAACTGTTTGGGCCCATGGATCAACGCTATGTTTGGAGGAGGAAGAACAAGGCCTATGAAGAAAAGAACACCTTGCCTACTGTGAAGCATGGCGGGGGGTCAATCATGCTTTGGGGCTGTTTTGCTTCTGCAGGTACTGGGAAGCTTCAGCGTGTGCAAGGTACCATGAATTCTCTTCAGTACCAGGAGATATTGGATGACAATGTGATGCAGTCTGTCACAAACCTGAGGCTTGGAAGACGTTGGACCTTTCAACAGGACAATGATCCCAAGCATACCTCCAAGTCCACTAGAGCATGGTTGCAGATTAAAAGCTGGAACATTTTGAAGTGGCCATCGCAGTCACCAGACTTAAATCCGATTGAGAACCTCTGGTGGGACTTAAAGAAAGCAGTTGCAGTGCGCAAGCCTAAGAATGTGACTGAACTGGAGGCTTTTGCCCATGATGAATGGGCGAAGATACCCGTAGATCGCTGCAAGACACTTGTGTCAAGCTATGCTTCACGTTTAAAAGCTGTTATAACTGTAAAAGGATGTTGTACTAAGTACTAAGATTAAATGTCACTTGGGGGTTGAATAAAACTGATAATGATGTGAGCTCAGAAAAGACATTTGTGGTTATTTCATTATAAATGTTATGTTATATTTGTCCGACCTACACGTGCCTCTTTGTTTTAATTGTAAGCAGGATGACTGAATGATCATAATCAATGTCAAACCGACCAAAACAATCAATTTCAGTGTGGGTTGAATAATTTTGAACACAACTGTATTTGAACACCTGAGAAAGTCAATGTTAATATTTGGTACAGGAGCCTTTGTTTGCAATTACAGAGGTCAAATGTTTCCTGTAGTTTTTCACCAGGTTTGCACACACTGCAGGAGGGATTTTGGCCCACTCCTCCACACAGATCTTCTCTAGATCAGTCAGGTTTCTGGCCTGTCGCTGAGAAACAGAGTTTGAGCTCCCTCCAAAGATTCTCTATTGGGTTTAGGTCTGGAGACTGGCTAGGCCACGCCAGAACCTTGATATGCTTCTTATAGAGCCACTCCTTGGTTATCCTGGCTGTGTGCTTCGGGTCATTGTCATGTTGGAAGACCCAACCTCGACCCATCTTCAATGCTCTAACTGAGGGAAGGAGGTTGTTCTTCAAAATCTCGCAATAGATGGCCCCGGTCATCCTCTCCTTAATACAGTGCAGTCGCCCTGTCCCATGTGCAGAAAAACACCCCCAAAGCATGATGGTACCACCCCCATGCTTTACATTAGGAATGGTGTTCTTGGGATGGTACTCATCATTCTTCTTCCTCCAAACACGTTTAGTGGAATTATGACCCAAAAGTTCTATTTTGGTCTAACCTGACCACATGACTTTCTCCCATGACTCCTCTGGATCATCCAAATGGTCATTGGCAAACTTAAGACGTGCCTGGACATGTGCTGGTTTAAGCAGGGGAACCTTCCGTGCCATGCATGATTTCAAACCATGACGTCTTAGTGTATTACCAACAGGACCCATGGAAACGGTGGTCCCAGCTCTTTTCAGGTCATTGACCAGCTCCTCCCGTGTAGTTCTGGGCTGATTTCTCACCTTCCTTAGGATCATTGAGACCCCACGAGATGAGATCCTGCATGGAGCCCCAGTCCGAGGGAGATTGACAGTCATGTTTAGCTTGTTCCATTTTCTAATGATTGCTCCACCAGTGGACCTTTTTTCACCAAGCTGCTTGCCAATTTCCCCGTAGCCCTTTCCAGCCTTGTGGAGGTGTACAATTTTGTCTCTAGTGTCTTTGGACAGCTCTTTGGTCTTGGCCATGTTAGTAGTTGGATTCTTACTGATTGTATGGGGTGGACAGGTGTCTTTATGCAGCTAACAACCTCAAACAGGTGCATCTAATTTAGGATAATAAATGTAGTGGAGGTGGACATTTTAAAGGCAGACTAACAGGTCTTTGAGGGTCAGAATTCTAGCTGATAGACAGGTGTTCAAATACTTATTTGCAGCTGTATCATACAAATAAATAGTTTAAAAATCATATATTGTGATTTCTGGATTTTTTTTTATAGATTATGTCTCTCACAGTGGACATGCACCTACGATGACAATTTCAGACCCCTCCATGATTTCTAAGTGGGAAAACTTGCAAAATAGCAGCGTGTTCAAATACTTATTTTCCTCACTGTATATACCTGTTTACTGTTTATAGTAATAGCAGTTTATTATGCAAGTTTCTGTGTATAGTAATAGGCATCTGTATATCATGTTCACAGTACATATATATCCATCTATATATTATATTCATAGTACATATACATCTGTAAATTACTGTTTATAGTCTATATTACCATTCTATTTAACTTATTTAAATCATGTAAAACTGTATATCCTGCAATTGCTGTTATTGCACTCTGGTTAGACCCAAAATGCATTTCGTTGCCTTGTACTTGTACATGTGAAATGACAATAAAGTTGAATCTAATCTAATCTAATCTAATCTACTTGTGGATGGGACTGTACATTAGTTGGTCAGGTGAGTGAGTTTATCTTATAACAAATTATCATAAATAATCTATATATTGCTGTAAAAACATTTTATTCTAGAGATGTTCATTGAGATATTAAAATGTGTGAACACAAAACCATTGTATACAAAAAGTCTTTATTTTCTCTCGTATACTGCTCTGTAAATCCCACACCCATTTAAAAATATAAGGATTTTCTGTAGGTTCTGTTTAAAACCCCTGAAACACCTCAGTATATTACTTTGTATTTAAAAAGGAAATCCGGAGAACAAATTTATTTACACAATGGGTTTGTAGAGCTTAAATTCCTTTCAGACCTCCAAACAATGTGTGTCCAGCATTATATTTACTAGAGGAATTGGAATTGCATCATGAAGTCTTTTGGAAGTATTTTCTGCCGGAACATTTGCTTATAAACTATCCAAATTACAAGGGAGATGCAAGAAAGTGTTTAGCAAGAAGTTACTGACAGTGGAGAAACTCTTCCCACACCAAGTGCAATGATATGGTTTCTCCCCAGTATGAGTGTGCTGGTGTGTTCGGAAATCACAGTTGACATTGACGTGAAAAACCTTTTCCACACTGTGAGCAGAGATATGGCTTCTCGATGGCATGGATGCGCTGGTGTCTTTGGAGATTGCTCAGTTGGGTGAAGCTCCTCCCGTACTCTGAGCACTGATAGGACCTTTCTCCTGTGTGAATTTGGCAATGTTTCTGAAAATCGCTTTTTCGAATAAAACTCTTACTCCGAGCAACTGTGTGGCTTCTCCTCTGAGTGAACTCACTCATAAAACTGAAGATGGCTTTGCTGAGTGAAACTCTTCCCGCACCCGGAGCACTGGTACGGCCTTTCTCCTGTGATGTTGGAAAAAACTAGCTTTATTAATGCTCTTCCCACACTCCAAGCAGCAGAAGGGTTTCTCTCCTGTGTAAAGGCGCTGGTGTTGCTTGAGATCACTTTGTCGGATGAAAGTCTTCCCACACTGCCTGCACTGATGCAGTTTCTCCCCCGTGTGAAGGTGTTTATGACCATCGAGGTGACTCTTTTGCGTAAAGTTCTTCCCACACTGTGTGCAGTAATACAGTTTCTCTCCCGTGTGAATGCGCTGGTGGGTTCGGAAATTCACTTTGCCCTTAAATCTCTTTCTACACTGCAAGCAATGATACGGTTTCTCTCCAGTGTGAATGTGCTCTTCAATGTCATGAGCACAGTTCACGTATCTAAAAAATAACCAGACAAACAGACAGCACAAGAGAGAAAAAAGATGAAAGATAAAGGGATGAGGAGACACCAGTAAGGGATAACAGGGAAAGAAATATATTCTAATATAATCTGAAATCACCACTGACCTGATAGACTTACAAAGTTATGAAAATGTTTTTTACCTCATCCAGTTAGCCTTCATGTCTCTCTTGGCATCAATGTATCGCTCACATTGTTGGCTCTTGTATATCTCAAAACAAACATATCCAAAAAATCTACATTTATCCAACTCTGGTTCTGCAGTAACATGCTGAGAACTTCTGCAAATGTTATGTTCACAAAGTAACTCACAACCAATAAGTAGCCACTGTTCATTGCTTCTTCTCTGTCCACCAGGGTTTGCTAACCCTAACCCTAACCAGGAATCCCAACCGCTAGACCATATGGGAGCGCTGACAACATTGTGACTGGAGTAAGGCCCAAAGTGTGCACCAACAGAAACAGTCTTCCCCTTTATTAAACACTCCCAGCCCTGCTTCAGGAATACCAGACACCCGGATCTCCAGATGAGGTGGAAGAGTCTGTCTGGCTCTGGGAAAGATAAGTGTTAGATTAAGGTTTTGGGTTAGGGTCAGGATAAGGGTTCGAGTAAGGGTAAAGGTAAGGGTTAGGGTTAGCATAAAGGTAAGTGTTAGGGTAACGTTAAGGGTTCGGTTAAGGGTTAGGGTTAGAGTAAGGGTAAAGTTAAGGGTGAGGGTTAGGGTAAAGGTAAGGGTTAGGATTAGGGTAAGGGTTAGGTTAAGGGTTAGGGTTAGAGTAAGGGCTGGTGTTCAGGTTAGCTGTTAGGGTTAGGATTTAGGGTTAGGGTTAGGGTAAGGGTTAGATCAATGGTAAAGGTAAGGGTTAGGGTTAGGGTTAGGTAAGGTAAGGGTTAGAGTAAAGGTAAGAGGTAAGGGTTAGAGTAAGGGTAAGGTTAAAGGTAAGGGTTAGGGTGAGGGTTAGGTTAAGGGTAAGGGTTAGTGTTAGGGTAAGGAGAAAGGTAAGGGTTACGGTTAGGGTCGGGGTTTTACAGTAAAATGTGTCTTTAATTGACGCAGTTTTCTTAATTAACTGGTAGAATATATTTACTGTATTTTGACCAGTACGAGTCACTGACGATGGATTTTAAAAGCGAGTAGCTTCCAGATTATAAAGCAATAGAAACATGATGGTAAGGGTAACTGTAAGGGTTATGGCAAGGGTAAGGGCTAGTGTTAATGATGAAATAATATAAAAATGAAATAATATAAAAAAATAAGTAATACAAAGTGATTGTTACATTAGAAATTGTAAAAATAAAATTTAGTTAAGAAAAAATCCACTTCCCATACCGGGAGTCGAACCCGGGCCGCCTGGGCGAAAACCAGGAATCCTAACTGCTAGACCATATGGGAGCTCTGACAATAGTGTGTCAATACTGGCTCTGCCAGTGACCCCAATTGGAACTGGTGCGTCATGGATGAAGAGAGCTGGACCATGAACTTCACACTTGTTGATGTAAAAGGACTGGCAGTGCTGACAATCTGGAAGGAGACCGAACCGCGAATGACATTGAAGTTAGACATACAGCAGTCATCCCTCATATCTATTGTATAACCCATACTTGATCCTCAGACCGAACTCTGGCTTCCAGATAACATCTTCCTCTTCTTCTACATGCTTTTTCTATTAACCCTCAACTCTGTTCTTCACATCAGTAACATGTCACACACAGCCTGATGTCCCGTCAGCTAAAAATCCATCATTTCTTCAGGTATTAAAATTCCATAGGGTAAGGGTAAAGGTGAGGGCTTAGGGTTAGGGTTAGCGTAAGGGTTAGAGTAAGGGTAAAGGTAAGGGTTAGGGTTAGGGTTACGGTAAGGGTTAGGGTAAGGGTAAGGGTTAGAGTAAGAGTTAAGGTAAAGGTTCGGGTTAGGGTAAGGGTTAGAATAAGTGTTAGGGTAAGGGTTAGAATAAATGTTAGGGTAAGGGTTAGAGTAAGGGTAAAGGTAAGGATTAGGGTTAGGGTAAGGGCTAGGGTTACGGTTAGGGTAAGGGTT